>PVJI01028516.1:0-16419 GCA_004026765.1 Micronycteris hirsuta
GTTCTAGTTGTTTGCTTAGTTTTTGTTTGCATTGTTTTTCTTTTTCTTTTTTTTTTTTAGGTTCAGTTGTTGATAGTTATGAGTTTGTTGTCATTTTACCATTCATAGTTTTTGAACTTCAATTTCTTAGATAAGTTCCTTTAACATTTCATATAATAAGGGCTTGGTGATGATGAACTCCTTTAACTTGACCTTATCTGGGAAGCACTTTATCTGCCCTTCCATTCTAAATGAAAGCTTTGCTGGATAGAGTAATCTTGGATGTAGGTCCTTGCCTTTCATGACTTCAAATACTTCTTTCCAGCCCCTTCTTGCCTGTATAGTTTCTTTTGAGAAATCAGCTGATAGTCTTATGGGCACTCCTTTGTAGGTAACCCTGTCCTTTCCTCTTTCTGCCTTAAAATTCTCTTTTTATCTTTAATCTTGAGTAACTTACTGGTGATATGCCTTGGTGTGTTCTTCTTTGGGTCCAACTTCTTTGGGACTCTCTCAGCTTCTTGGACTTTCTGGAAGTCTATTTCCTTTACCAGAATGGGGACATTTTCCTTCCTTTTTTTGTTCAAATAAGTTTTCAATTTCTTGCTTTTGTTCTCCTTCTGGCACCCCTATAATTTGGATGTTGGAATGTTGTTCCAGAGGTTCCTAAGCTTCTCTTCATTTTTTTGAATTCTTGTTTCTTCATTCTCTTTTGGTGGGATGATTATTTCTTTCTTTTGTTCCAAATCATTGATTTGAGTCCTGGTTTCCTTCCTGTCACTGTTGATTCCCTGAATATTTTGCTTTATTTCACTTTGGGTATCTTTCATTTGCTCTTTCATTTTGTAACCAAGCTCAATCAGTTCTGTGAGCATTTTGATTACCAGGCTTTGAACTCTCCATCACATAGGTTGGCTATCTCCTCATTGCTTAGCTCTCTTTCTGGAGTTTTGCTCTGTTCTTTCCTTTGGGCCATATTTCTTTGTCTCAGTGCACTTGCTAAGTTGTAAGGGGGCAGGGCCTTAGGTGTTCACCAGGGCAGGGCAACCCTCCTTGCTGTGCTGTGGCACTGTCTGTGGGGGATGGGCCAGAAAGGGAACAGTGAAGCTTGCCTGCTTGGCTCTATCGCACTTTCCAACGAACCCTCATGTGAAGTTGGGAGTCCCTCCCACCGAGGCAACCCTTGCTGTAGTCCACAGTCAGCTCTGAGTCTCAGTTTCCCATTCAGCCAGCCCCAAACCACATGGTCAGGTGCCTTGCCTTGGTTTCTCTCAGCCTGTTCTGCCCATGCGGTCTGCTGCCTCACCATGGGTTCTCTCCATCCTCCTGCCTTACCAGTCTGGTTGGTCTGGTTGACTGTTTCTTGGTTGTTGGAGTTCCATGCAGTTTGATTTTCTGGCACTTCTGGTTGTTTATTGATTTAGATTGGTTGTTATCCTCCTTTTGGTTGTGCAAGGAAGCAAAGGGTGTCTACCTGTCTCCATCTCCACCGGAACCCTACTCTTGGCTCTTGTTGATGGTTTCTTTGTCCTTTTTTATGCTGGTGTATTTCACAGTAAGTTCCTTGTTCCTTCCTTGTAGTTTTTGGTAATTCTCACTGAGCTCATTGAGCTTCCTTATAACCATTGTTTTGAACTCAATATCTGATAGTTGACTTGCCTCTATTTCAGTTAGCATCCTTTATGAGGATTCCTCCTTTCCTTTTGTTCAGGCATTGGTTCTTTGCCTCCCATTATTTGTGAGACTCTTCTTATTTGCCTCTGCTTCTTAAATTGATCTATTTTGACTCCCTGAGTTTGTGGTATGAACTTCTATGATAGAGACTTGTGAGATTCAGTGGTGTAGTCACCTTGATCTCCTGAACTTGATGCTCTTGGGATGCCCTTTATGCAGTTTCTATTGGCTTTGTGGATGTAATTGGTTTTGATTGCTGTTGGGTTGTTATTTGGTGGGTCCTTCCCTCCTGCTGGGTGAGTGAGGGCCACTCTGACCACCATGTCTTGTATTGCAAATTGCATTTAAAAAAGTAATATGGGGCATAGTGATCATTCAATACTCTGTCCTTGACTGAACTTTCGTAATAGAAGCCTACTACCCTAGTATGTTCACTGTTAATAAAACTTATTATATTTCTTGTAAATTTACTTTGCATGTTTGTTTTCCAACTTCTACAGCTACATTTTGTTTCTTAGTCATGGAGTTAGTTCTGCCTTTGTCTTCATTATTATGAAGATTTTTGTCACCTCTCTGAAGTCTTCACCTTTCTTGAAAGAGACTTTAACATTTTTTCCCTCTTCCACTGGTTAAGTTCTTTTAAGGCTATCATTTTGTTGGTGCCTTTGAAGGCCCCACGTTTTCCTCATTGACAGAAGCTACCACAAGTTCAGCAAGCTGTGTGTAAGAAGAGTTAGTTAGAAAGTGACAGAGACCCAGATGTCCCTTGCAGGAAAATGAGTGAACACATTTTTAAATTGTATATAAAATGAGATATAGTCATTACAAAGAATATATCGGTATATGTGCATTACTAGAAAAAAAGTCTCAAAATTTTTAAATAGAGTGAAAAAGAATATGAACTATTTATGTGAATTTTAAAACACAAACAATTGTATACACAATTTATAGATAAATGCATGCATATGAAAACATGCAGGGACATTATATACCAACTCTAGGATATCCAAGGTTGAGGTGGGGGTAGAGTGGACTTTAACTTTGTCAAGTGTTATTTCCTCCCTAGCATTTTATAATGAAAAGGTACCTATATACAAAATAATTTTAACAGTAAACACCTTTATACCCATCATTTAGATTCTACCATTAACATTTTACTCTTAATTTCACATATCTATCCATCCAAAATTTGACAAATTTTACTTCTTTTTATGAAAGGAAACAAATATAGAAAATGTTCACACCATTTAATCTCAGTGGTAGATGCATAGGTATCTTTTATATTAATTATTATGATTTTCTGTACTTTTGAAATTTTATGTAAAGTCAAATAAATGCTATTAAAACAAAATGTACAGAAGTAGGTGACTGGAGTTAACTGAATCACCGGGCTTCTCTGGGAATATACTTAAGGCATGAAGTCCTATATATGTTTCTATATAATAAGGTTTGAAGACACTTGTGGAAATTAAATTTTGTACCTTTGTTCTCTATTTCTTCATGTTGATATACATTACCATCTAGTGTTCTTTCATTTCAGTGTAAAGTACTTTCTTTAATATTAATTGCAGCAAAGATTTGCTAGCGATGATATTTTCAGTTTTTATTTACCTGGAAATGTCTTATTTCTGTTTCATTTTGGAAGGATCGTTTTACTGGATATAGAGTGCTTGGTATACCATCTTCTTTCAGTACCTGAATATGCCATACCACTACTTTCTGGCCTTCATTGTTTGTGATAAGAAGTCAGCTGTTGATATTATTGAGGATCCTTTGTTTAAAATCTGAGTTTCCTCAGGGACAGTTTCTATTGATTGTTTTTTTTTCTTGTGGGTTTTTTTTTTTTTTGCATGTTTCATAATTTTGGGTTTTTTTTTGAAACTAGAGATTTTAAATAATATCATACGGCAACTCTAGAAATCAGATTTCTCCCTTCTTCAGGATCTATTGTTGCTGGTTTTTGTGGTTGTTTGTTTTAATAATGTTTCTAAATTAAATTAATAAAGTCTGTATTCTTTGTCAAATATGGCCACTGACAACTCTGCTCGGTTTAATTATCAGAAAGCTAATTATTAGAAAGAGATTTCCTTAAATTCCTGGAACTAGTCTTTGCTGAGGGGCTCTCTTTCTATGTGAGGAATCCCTTTAACACTCAGCCAGGAACTTGGTAATTCTGCCTTAGCTTTCACTTCCTGCTTGTGCATAGCTTCAGGCTAAGCCAGTGTTTGAAACTAGGGCTTTTTTACATCTTTTCTGAGCAGGGATTCATCCTTGAACATGAACAGAGCCCTATGAATACATGTAGCCTTCTAGATTCCTGGAAATATGTTGAGCTTTATCAAAATCCCTATGAACATCCCATTTTCTAGCTTTTCTATTTAAGCTTTTGATTAGCCTACTCTTTGCCCCCAATGTTATCTACTGGCCCAGGAAACCATGTTGTTAAACAATTGCCTCTAACTGTTTTTGACAAATGACCCAGGGAAGGAGGCATTTCCCCCTGAAGCAGGTGAAATAAAGACAGTCTTAGGAGTTACCACTTCTAAGGAATGACTAGACAGTTAATGTAATGATGGTTCTCTGGGAACTAGGCTGTGAAGGAGACTCAGAGCCATTTTGCCCTCTCTCATGGCTATCAGGCTACTTGTTTTTACTGTGACTGTGGGCTGTTTGTTTTTCAAACTACCACGGAGATAGGAATAGGGCAAGTTAAAATGCCACAAAGCTGCTGTTCTTAAAGCTGTTTTTTGTTTGCTAAAAAAAATATACTCCCTAGGTTGTTCAAAGCCTCTGGTTATTTTCTAGAGTTTTAAGTAGTTGATCCTGATTTTTTTTTTTACCACTTTTATTGTTGCTTTCATGAAAGAAAAAATTTTCAGAGGTCCTTACTCTGCCATTTTCCCTGATGTCATGAAATCTTCACATTTTTAGTTGATTTTTGCTTTGTGTAAATTTCATAATTTACTAAGACATGTGTCTGTGCCTTCAGTATCTGGTTATCTTTATACGTAAATTTTTCTTTCTTAAAGAAAATGCACTTTTAAAAAGGATTTTTTTTATTTCAAATATGACTGGTATTTTCCAAAGGGTAGAACTGTAAATAAGGCAGAGATGTTTGTCTAAACCACTCATGTGCTTTCCAGGTATGACTGAGACCTACATGGTTGGGGGGAAATGGGTAAACTTACTTTTCTGGGGCGACTGGTATTAACATTAGATTACTTGATTTTGACCACAAGCTCAATTTTTGGCTAAAACTTTTGAAAATTCTCTTTTAACAGAATGCAGAGTCTGGATGAGCCATGGACTGAGGAGGAGGGTGATGGCTCAGATCACCCATATTACAACAGCATTCCAAACAAGATTCCTCCTCCAGGAGGCTTTGTTGATTCTCGACTGAAAGCCAGACCTCATGCCCCTGACACAGCCCAGGTAATTTATATACCTTTTCCTTTGGAAGCTTGATAACTGAACTTTATTCCATTCATTTTTCTCAACTTTATTTTCAGGTTGGTGTTCTGTCCACTTGACAGAATAACTCATAAATTTTTCCCCATGGATTTCACAAAGCAGACAAATAAGGGAGGCTTTTGTTTTAACATCACAAGGTATTAGTCAAATACCTTCAAAGTATATTGTAATTCTTGATATAGTAGTCTAGGTGTTAGTTTTCCATCCTAGGACACATTCTATTATACTTAATCTTAATGAGGAGAAGATAGAGTTCAAGATTTTTTAAAAAGCCTAGTTAATTTGGTTTCTGTGAACAGATAGTGGACATAGACCTTTAAAATGGTTAGAATTTTATGAGTTTTTTTTTTTTTTATGTTAGCCATTTTCTCTACAACTCAAAATTCCAGTAAGGTAATTCTAGTAAGGCAATTGTTTTCTAGAGTATGGCATCTCTACTTTGTAATAGAGAGTTTAATGTCACCTACCTTATGTGAATAATAATGACACTAATGATAGTGTCAAAATAACATTGAAATGAAGTGTCAGTAGCTCTGACACTGAAAGGGAATAGACTGGGTGGACTTGCCCAGGTGTGTTGGATCAGCAGTGTGTTCTGACACATAGACACTCTAACTGAAATTTATTTTAGTGCAAGTTGAGTGATGCAGCTGTGGACAGAAGAGCTCAATTCATGCTCACACCTTCGGGGTGGGTGTTGGAAGAATGAAAATAAGGGTGGGGATCAACAGTTTTATTGAGATGTAGTCTCCTCCTTATGCCCATGAAAACCTATTTCTTAAATCTCATTGCCAACTGTGAGGCATGGAAGGAAAATTGCGTGTAATCAAGGATGCAATCACTTAACCACTGACAGAGGTCCCTTCTACTATATTATAGGTTTTGGAAATGGGGAAACAAGAAGAGCATAATTTTTTTTCTTTGTATCCATAGTTTTCAGGAAAAGAGCAAACTTATTACCAGGGAAGGCACTTAGGAGACCCATTTGGTGAAGACTGGCAACAAACACCTGTCAGGCAAGGTGAGAGGCGAGGTAACAAGAGTGAGAAACAAAAAATACAAAAGTCATGTGCTGTTTTCTGGTCCTCCTTGCCCCTCCTCCATCTTTTTGAGATCACTGATTTGCTTTATATCCTTATATAGATTACTTTGCATTTTCTAGAATTTTATATACATATAAATGTACATGATGCATTTTTTTATTTGACTTCTTTTCACTTAAAAAAATTATTTTGAGATTCATTCCATTGTTGCATGTATCAAGAGTTTTTTTCTTTTTATTGATGACTAGTATTTCATTGTATGACTATCCTACACCATGTTTACATGTTGATTGATATTTATTTCCAATTTATAGGCATTACAGAGAAGTTGGTTTGAACATTCATGTTAAAAAAATACCCAAACAAAAGTAATGTCTCCCCAGTGTAGTTCACCTACTGAGAAATTGGCAGAAAAACTCACTGGAAAAATCTAGCGAGGATGGGACTACACAGATTCTTGACCAGCTCATAGAAATATATAAAGTAAGGCAGACTTCTGGCCAAGATGGAGGCATAGGTAGATACGCTTTTCCTCCTTGCACAACTAAAAGGGCAACAACAAATTTAAAAACAAAAAACAACAAGAACTGCTAGAAAATCAAACTGTATGGAAGTCCGACAACCAAGGAGTTAAAGAAGAAACATTTCTCCAGACCAGTAGGAGGTGGGACATGAGCAGCCAGGGTGGAGAGGACTTGCGGCAAGGAAGCAGCTGGAGAACTGGGATGGGGGTGGCTGGCAGAGCAGGCAGCCCCATGTTTGCATGCACATAAACCAAGAGGAACAACTAGGGAGTGAGACAGACCACACAACCCAGGTTTCCAGCCAGGGAAATAAAGCTTCAAATCCTCTGACTGAAAACACCTGTGGGGGTTGGGGTGGCAGGAGAAACTCCTTACCTCACAGGAGAGTTCATTGGAGAGACCCACAGGGTCCTAGAACATACACAAATCACCCACCCAGGAATCAGTACCAAAAAGGCCCAATTTGCTTGTGGGTAGTGAAGGAAGTGACCGAAAGACGGCTGAAAACTGAGCAAGGGGCATTGTCCCCTATCAGACCCTTTCCCTACATACAATACCACAATGCAGCAAAGTGGGTTGCCCACCCTGGTGAATGAATACCTAAGGCTCTGACCCTTACAAAGTAACAGGTATGCCGAGATAAAAAAAATATGGCCCAAATGAAAGAACAGATCAAAACTCCAGAAAAAATACAACTAAGTGATTAAGAGATAGCCAACCTATCAGATGCAGAGTTCAAAACACTGGTAAGCAGGATGCTCACAGAAATGGTTGAGTACAGTCACAAAGTAGAGGAAAAAATGAAGGCTATGAAAAGTGAAATAAAGAAAAACATACAGGGAACCAACAGTGAAGGGAAGGAAACTGGGACTAAAATCAACGATGTGGACCAGAAAGAAGAAGTGAATATTTAACCAGAAGAGAATGAAGAAAAAGAATTCAAAAAAATGAGGAGAGGCTTAGAAACCTCTGGGACAACTTGAAACATTCCAACATCTGAATCTTAGGGGTGCCAGAAGGAGAAGAGGAACAGCAAGAAATGGAAAACTTATTTGAACAAATAATGAAGGAGAAGTTCTCAAATATGATAAAGGAAATAGACTTCGAGGAAGTCCAAGAAGCTCAGAGAATCCCAAAGAAGTCGGATCCAAGCAAGCACACACCAAAGCACATCATAATTATATCACCCAAGATTAAAGATAAGGAGGGAATCTTTTTTTTTTTTAAGATTTTATTTATGTATTTTTAGAGAGAGGAGAAAGGAGGGAGAAAGGGAGAGAAACAGCAATGTATGGTTGCCTCTCACATGGCTCTCACTGGGGTCCTGGCCTGCAACCCAGGCATGTGCCCTGACTAAGGAGGGAATCTTAAAAGCAGCAAGAGAAAAGGAGACAGTTATCTACAAAGGAGTTCCCATAAGACTATCAGCTGATTTTCTCAAAAGAAACCTTGCAGGCAAGAAGGGGCTGGAAAGAAATATTCAAAGTCATGAAAGGCAAGGACCTACATCCAAGATTACTCTATCCAGTAAAGCTCTCATTCAGAATGGAAGGGCAGGTAAAGTGCTTCCCAGATAAGGTCAAGTTAAAGGACTTCATCATCGCCAAGCCCTTATTATATGAAATGTTAAAGGGACTTATCTAAGAAAAAGAAGATCAAAAATATGAACAGTAAAATGACAACAAACTCACAACTATCAACAACCAAACCTATAAAAACAAAAATGAACTAAGGAAAGAACTAGAACAGGAACAGACTCACAGAAATAGAGGTTGAATGGAGGTTATCAGTGGGGAGGGGGAGGGGGAAGTTGGAGGAAAATGTATAGGCAATAAGAAGCATAAGTAGTATGCACAAAATAGACAGGGGAGGTTAAGAATAGTATGGGAAATGGGGAGGCCAAAGAACTCATATGCATGACCCATGGACATGAACTAAGGTGGGGGAATGCTGGTGGGAGGAGGGGTACTGGGTGGAAGGGAATAAAGTGGAGAAGAAAATGGGACAATTGTAATAGTGTAATCAATAAAATATATTTAAACAAATAATAAATTTTATGCAAAAGCAATATATATACAAGCATGAAATTGTCACGTTGTATACCTTAAGCTTACATGTTATATGTAAGTCAACATGTACATGCATGTCAATAATGTTTCAATAAAGCTCAAGAAAGAAAAAAAACAAATACATAAAGTAAGAGCTATGAGGATGCCGCACATCAGCTGATGCCTCCCCCGGCACCAGGACGAGTTCATGTCCTTCAGCACTTACTATTCTCAAGTGCCCTGGAGACTTTCCTCCTGTCAGGAGGCCTGAGGAACTGACCTCTCCAATGGCACCTCTACCCATTTCAACAGGGAGTTGGTTGGAAGATTATGAAGTGTATTTCAGGCTGTCCCTAAGCTCTCCAGCAGAGCTTAACCCCAGTGGTTCTTCATAAGACCTAGTAGTAGCTTTCCCTTCCTGGTGTCCTCCCATAACCCTCTCTCCAGTGTCAACTTCAGCAGGAGTGACACCTACTATAAGCAGAGATGGCATCAGGGACACATCCCTCATGGGTTCTGGGTACATTTAGAGGACATGTCTACATCATAGCAAGTCAATGAGCATGTACCTACACCCACATTAATAATCATTCAGAAATATCTAATAAGTAACTGCTAATATATGTCTTGATTCTATACACAGTTCTTTTGGTATGATTTATTTTATTTTTTATTTTATTTTTTTATTGTTCAAATACTGTTGTCTCCATTTTCACTCCATCACGGCCCCTCACCCCACCCATCCCCACCTCCCAGCCTCGAGTCTACCTCCTCTGGCTTTGTCCATGTGTCCTCCGCACATATTCATTGATGGCTCTTCTGCTATCATCCCCTGTTATCCCTCACCCCCTCCTCTCTGGTTACTGTCAGTCTGTTCTCCATTCCAATGTCTCTGGTTGTATTTTGCTTGCTTGTTTGCTTTATTGATTAGGTTCCACTTATAGGTAAGATCATATGGTATTTCTCTTTCACTGCCTGGCTTATTTCACTTAGTATAATGCTTTCCAGTTCCATCCATGCTGTTGTAAAGGGTAGGAGTTCCTTCCTTCTTTCTGTTGTGTAGCATTCCATTGTATAAATGTACCACAGTTTTTTGATCCACTCATTTACTGATGGGCACTTAGGTTGTTTGCAGCACTTGGCTATTGTAAATTGTGCTGCTATGCATATTGGGATGCATAGATTCTTGTGAGTTAAACATAAGTCGTGACACCATAAAAGTCCTAGAGGAGAACGTAAGCAGGAAAATCTCAAATATCCTACTCAGCAATTATTTCAGTGATATGTCCCCTAGAGCAAGGGGCATAAAGGAAAGAATAAACAAATGGGATATTATCAAAATATAAAGCTTCTGCATGCCTAGAGAAAACAGCATTGAAATGACAAGAGAACCAACTGTATGGGAAAACATATTTGCAAATGATGCCTCGGACAAGGGTTTCTTCTCCAAAATATGTAAAGAACTCACACGACTCCAGTCCAGGAAGACAAACAACCCAATTAAAAAATGGGCAAGACAAATACCATCTGATCTTACTTATAAGTGGAACATAATCAATAAAACAAACAAGCAAGCAAAATATAACCAGAGACATTGAAACTAAGAACAAACTGACAGTAAGCAGAAGGGAGGTGGGAGGAGATATTTGGGGAATTAGAGGGAATGATTGTCAAGGAACATGTATAAAGGACACATGGACAAAGCCAAAGGTGGGTAGGATTGAGGGTGAGAGGTGGGGATGGCTGAGGTGGGGGCGAGGGGAAAATGGAGACAACTGTATTTGAACAACAATAAAAAATAAAAAAAAAAATGTGCAAAGGACTTGAATAGACATTTCTCCAAGGAGGACACACAGAGGGCTCAAACACATATAGAAGGATCCTCAGCATCAGTAGCCCTCAGAGAGATGCAAATTAAAACCACAATGACATACCACTTCACATCAGTAATAATGGCCATCATTAACAAATCAACAAACAAGTGTTATAGAGGATGTGGAGAAAAGGGAATCCTAGTGCACTGTTTGTAGGAATGCAGACTGTTTGTGGAAAACAGCATGGAATTTCCTCAAAATACTAAAAATGAAACTGCCTTTTGACCCAGCAAAACCACTGTTGGGATTATACCCTAAGAATCTATAGGCAGTTCTAAAGACACACCTGTGTGTATATATGTGTGTATTTTGTGTATATTCAAGGTTTTTTTAAATTTTAACCTTTTTCCTCTTCAAACACTTCCACAACTTCTTCAATAGCTCTAGGGCTCTGGCTACCAACTCTATAGGATCTGAAGGAGATGGAATGATGCATGAATTAAGATCCAATTTATGATTCTATGTATATAAATTTAACCATTTATTGATGTAATGTTAAAGCTTTTGCCTTATTGTAGCCATTTGGGCTGGGAGTGAATGACAATTGTTTTTGAATTATATTTTTATTTATAGTTGACATTCAGTATTATTTTATATTAGTTTCAGGTGTACTGAATAGTGGTTAGATAGTTATATAATTTACGAAGTAATCCCTTTCATAAAAGCATTTTATCTGCCCTTCCATTCTAAATGATAGCTTTGCTGGATAGAGTCATCTTGGATGTAGGTACTTGCCTTTCATGACTTTGATACGAAGTTAATACAATATTATTGACTATATTTTCTATGGTGTACTTAACATCCTTTTGACTATTTTTGTACCAAATTGTTCTTCTTAATCCCTTTGCCTCTTTCACCCAAGCCCCCCAGCTCCTCTGGCAAACAAACTGTTTTTATCCACTTATGTATTGATGGGCACTTGAGTTGCTTCCATATCTTGGCTACTATAAATTACACTGCAATGAACATGGGGGTGTATGTGTATTTTTGAATTAGTGTTTCAGATTTCTTTTGATAAATACCCAGAAATGGAATTGGTGGGTCATAGGGTAGTTTTGTTTTGATTTTTGAAGAACCTCCATACTGTTTTCTATAATGGCTGCACTAATTTGCAATCCCAGCAACAGTGCGTGAAGGTTCCCTTTTCTCCACATCCTCACCAACACTTGTTTCTCGATTTATGGATGATAGTCATTCTGACAGATACGATGTGATATTTTATTGTGTTTTTATTTGTTAAAGTATATTTTATTGATTATGCTATTACAGTGGTACAATTTTTTCTCCCCTTTATTCTCCTCTGCCCTATGCCCTCTCCCACCAGCATTCCACCCCCCCTTATTTCATGTCCATGGGTCATACACATAAGTTCTTTGGCTTCTCCATTTCCCATACTATTCTTAACCTCCCTGTCTATTTTGTACCTACCATTTATGCTTCTCATTCCCTGTACCTTTTCTCCCATTGTCCCCAATCCCCCTCCCTGCTGATTACCTTCCATGTATCTCCAATTCTGTGATTCTGTTGCTATTCTAGTTGTTTGCTTAGTTTTTGCTTTTTAGGTTCAATTGTTGATAGTTGTGAGATTGTTGTCATTTTACTGTTCATAGTTTTGGTCTTCTTTTTCTTATGTAAATCCTTTTAACATTTCTTAGAATAAGGGTTTGGTGATGATGAAGTCCTTTAACTTGACCTTATCTGGGAAGTACTTTATCTGCCCTTCCATTCCAAATGAGAGCTTTGCTGGAGGATAGAGTCATCTTGGATATAGGACCTTGCCTTTCACAGCTTTGAATACTTCTTTCCAGCCCCCTTTTGCCTGCAAGGTTTCTTTTGAGAAAATCAGCTGACATCCTTATGGGAATTCCTTTGTAGATAACTGTCTCCTTTTCTCTTGCTACTTTTAAGATTCTCTCCTTATTTTTAATCTTGGGTGATATAATTATGATGTGCCTTGATGTGTGCTTCCTTGGGTCCAAGTTGCTTGGGATCCCCCACCGGGAACCTGGTCTACAGCCCAGGCATGTGCCTGATTAGGAATTAAACCAGTGACCCTTTGCTTCTCAGGCCCATGTTCAATCCACTGAGCCACACCAGCCAGGGCCCTAGGCCTTTTATTTTTTGATGCAATTATAAGTGTGATTGTTTTCTTAGTTTCTCTTTCTGATAGTTAATTATTGATATATAAAAATGCAACTGATTTCTAAATATTAATTTTGTATTCTGCTTCTTTACTGGATTTACTTATCAGTTCTAATAGTTTTTTGGTGTAATCTTTAGGGTTCTCTATATGTAGTAACATGTCTTCTGAAAATAAGGAGAGTTTTACTTCCTCCTTTCCAATTTGGATGCCTTTTATTTCTTCTTACCTGATTGCGGTGGATAGGACTTATAATACTATGTTGATAAAAGTGGTGAAAGTAGACAAACCTGTCTTGTTCCTGATCTTAAGGAAGGCATGCTTAGTTTTTCCTTGTTGAGTATGATGTTAGCTGTGGGTTTGTCATACATGGCCTTTATTATATTGAGGTATGTTACCTCTACTACCACTTTGCTGAGTGTTTTTGTCATAAGTGGGTGATGGATGTTGTCAATGCTTTTTCTGCATGTATTGATACGATCATATGATTTTTTCATTCCTCATTTTGTTTATGTGGTATATTACTTTAATTGATTTGCAGATATTGAACCAAACATTGCATCCCAAGAATAAAGCCCACTTAATCTTATTTTTTGTATTGCTGAATTTGGTTTGCTAATATTTTGTTGAGGATTTTTGCATCTATGTTTATTAAGGATATGGCCCATAATTTCTTCTTTTCTAATGTTTTTGTCTGGTTTTAGAATCAGGATAATGATGATCTCATAAAATGAGCTTGGGATCTTTTCCTCCTTTTGAATTTTTTGGAATAGTTTGTAAGATTAGGTGTTAATTTATCTTTGAGTATTTGGTAAAAATTCACCTGTGACTCATTGGTTCAGGACTTTTGTTTGTTAGGAGTTTTTTTGATTACTGCTTTCATTTTGTTGATAGTAATCAGTTTGTTCAGATTTTCTGTTTCTTCTTGATTTGGTCTTAGAAAATTGTATATTTTTAGGTATCGATCCATTTCTTCCAGAGTGTCCAGTTTGTTGGCATATAATCATTCCTAATTTCTTCTTATAATCCTTTGTATTTCTGTGTTGTCAATTGTTACTTCTCCTTTTTAATTTCTGATTTTATTTATTTGGGTCCTCTCTTTCCTTTTATGAGTCTGGTTAAAGGTTTATCAATCTTGTTTATCTTTTCAAAGAACCAGCTCTTGGTTTCAATGAACTTTTGTATTGTTTTTTAGACCCTATTTTGTTTATTTCCAATCTGATCTTTATTACTTCACTTCTTTTTAACTCACTTTGGGCTTTGTTTGTTGTTGTTCTTCTAGTTCCTTTAGGCATAAGATTAGATTGTTTATTTGAGATTTTTTTTTTGTTTTTTTGATTTAAGCCTGTATTGGTATGAATTTCCCTTTTAGGACTGCTTTTGCTGCATCACGCATATTTTGGGTCATTGTATTTTAATTTTTATTTGTCTTCAGGTATCTTTTGATTTTCTGCTGATCTCATTGTCAACACATTCATTGTTTAGTAACATGTTATTTAGTTTTTGTGTGTTTGTGTGCTTTTCGTTTTTTTCTTGTTCTTGATTTCTAATTTTATATCATTGTGGTCAGAGGAGGTGCTTGATAAGATTTCAGTCTTCTTAAATTTACTGAGAACTGGTTTGTGGCCTAACATGTGAGCTATCCTGGGAAATGTTTCACTTGAACTTGAGAAGAATGGGATGAAATCCTCTAAAAATATTTAAATCCATTTGCTTTAATGTGTCATCTCAGGCTGCTTTTCCTTATTGATTTTCTGTCTGGAAAATCCATTGATGTCAATGGGGTGTTAAAGTCCCTTACTATGACTGTATTATGGTTGATCTCTTCCTCTATGTCCATCAGGATTTGCTGTATGTATTTAGGTGCTTTTGTGTTGGGTGCATAAATGTTTACAAGGGTTATATACTCTTCTTAAATTGATCCCTTTATGCAATAAATTTTAAAAATTCCCTGCTTGTGAGAGTATTTCACATGCTGCCTGCCCCAGCTGAAGGATTACGCACTTGTGCTGACCTGTCAATTACACATAATATCTGGCAGGAGCTACCACATGGCTCTACATCAGAATGGGATGGAAATAGCAAATCAAAGTCATAATTTTGTTAGAGAGATTTTTTACTATGTTTTTATCTTTGTTCCATAGACATTTAAAATGTGTTTATATAACATATATGTACTTACACATATAAGGAGACATGTTTATTTTATTGAAAAATAAGTTAGATTTATTTAAAAATGAGGTATCTTTTTGTATATTAGTAACTCTGGCCAGATTAAGGATAGATAATATAAGAGGTTCATCAGGGCAAAAATAAGCCTTACATAAGTTCTTGAGACTCATTACTTTTTTTTAAAAAAGGTTTCATTAATTTACCTTTAAAGAGAAGGTAAAGGAGGGAGAAAGAGAGGGAGAGAAACATCGGTATGTGGGAGATACATTGATTGGTTGCCTCTTGCGTGCCCCCAACTGGAGATCTGGCCCGCAACCCAGGCATGTGCCCTGAGTGGGAATCAAACTGGTTCACAGGCTGGCACTCAATCCACTGAGCCCCACCAGCCAGGGAGAGACTCATTACTCCTCATACATATCAAGTTCTCTTTTGAAAGCAATAAATATCTTTTTCCATCTAACAAATAATATTCCTTGTTAATTTGCTGGCAGCTATTCCCCCTTTGTAAAATGAACTCTCAAGGCCACCATGGTGTGTGTGTCCACCTGTCCCAGCTCCTCATCTGCCATTGTGTGAGTGGGAAAGGGCTGTCATCAGGAAATTTGTTCATTGGGCTTTTCATCTTCTCTTTTAAAAAATTAGTTTGTAAAAATCTTTTTACAGACTGATTTGTTTGCAATACATACATGTGTGAACTGCAGCTAGCCACTGCTAAACCCAGGATACGTAACCCAGGAACAGCCTGTGGAACATGGAAGTCACATGCAGGAATAGGAATAGAGACAGTTCATGACTTTGCTGGAGATGCTCACCCTGGAGGAATTTTGGCTGAACACTTGCATCCTCATGTGTACAAGCAGACAGTGATGTGCCACCAAAGGTCCAACAGCAGGCTCTGCAGAAAGCTTCTTAAGAAGTCCTGAGCTGACTCTTGCCAGCTGGATAGGGCCAGCTTTAACACTCACTGACCATAGGGTGTAAAAGTTGACCTTCTCCGGAGATGGGAATACCAAAAGGCCATCTTGAGAATATGTATGTGTTAGAGACAGGGATCCTGTAGAAAGAATTAGATAGTGACCCAAGCAAGCATACTCAGGCTATATCATTCATTCTCCTCTGGCAACAACAGCAGAGACTGCTGGCCTAGCTTGGACACAGTCTTGGTCCAGCTAGGAAGTACCATAGAGGTCCTGCCCTGTGGGGATGGCTCAGTCACACCCATGCTGGACCCCCTGCCTAGAATTGGGGCTGTGAGTCTGGCTCTGTTTTGTAAGAAAGGTGTCTTAGTTCATTAGGTATTAACATTCTCAATTGGGGTTGCAGCACCTGTACTGCAATACTAGAATGAAATTAATTTACAAAGCATTCACTTACATGTAAAAAGGAAAAAAGGACAATTAAAATCAGACTTGTCGCTCTTCTATTCAGTTGTTTGATCTGGTGCCTTTGTAAAAAGGATGGGCAGACCAAGGCATGGCCGGCTCCCCTCACCTGGCC
>PVJI01028517.1:0-16431 GCA_004026765.1 Micronycteris hirsuta
ATCAGCTACCGGGGAACTCAGATCAGCCACAGCCAAGACGCTTGTGAGGTAAGCAAGCAAAATACAACCAGAGAAACAAATTATAACCAGAGACATTGAAATTTAGAACAATCTGGCAGTAACCAGAGGGGAGGGGGAAGGGGATAATGGGGACAAGGGTATTCAGGAACTGCTATAAAGGACACATGGACAAAACCAAAGAGGAGGGTGGAAGCAAGGGAGGGAGGTGGGTTTGCCTGGGGTTGGGGGTGGGGGTAAATGCAGACAACTGTAAGTGAACAACAATAAAATAATTAAAAAAAGAAAGGAGGGATCAAGGGGATTATGGGGGGCCATCAAGGAACATGTATGAAGGACACATGGACAAAGCCAAAGGTGGTGGTTTCAAGGGTAGGAGGAGGGGATGGGTAGGGTGTGGTGGTTTGAAAATGGAGATGATTGTCCTTGAACAACAATAAAAAGAAAATAATAAATGGAACATATCTTTGTAAAAAAAGGAAGGTAAACATGGGAGGCTTCCTCAATAAATCTAATGACTGCAAGCCCCCTATATCCTTACTGTTGGAGCTAGATAACAAGTACAGCCACAAGAGTGCCCATCCCTCAGAAGGCCATGGAATTCTTGTAACCACCTGGCCCTGGTACATCCTTCCATTAAGGAAGAGGAAAACACTGAAGAGGAAGCCACAGCAGTTGCCTCTTCTAAAGAGCTGGAAGCTGTCCCTGCAGAGCTGGACAGAATGCACAAACCGGTGCCTTTAGATGGCATCCCCAAGTATGAAGACCAAGGAAGGCTCCTTGCCAGAAACCAACCTACCCTACATTGGGTGTTGGAGGCTGCAGACCTGACCTCAGCTGTGTGGTCCAGCCTCTCATAAGGCCTGGATTTGATGAAGTTGGACTCCAATGCTTGGTGTGACCAAGGAAATTTGACCCCCTCGAGAATCTTTGTGCAGAGATCAGCATCAACAGCAGTCCAATAAAGCCACAGCCATCACAGCATCAGCAAGCACTGCTGCCCCACTGGCCTGCTGCCTCAGGGGTCCAGCATGACTGAGTACTGCCTAGACAGTCACACCATCTTAGACCTGAGCTGGGACAGCAGGGGCAAAGTGATCCCATTTTTCCCAGCACCAAATTGTAGGCCTTGAGCATTTTCCTGCTGTCCTCCAAGCTTAAGTGGCAGAAGAAGAGACATATCACCCCATACCCCATCACAGATCACAGAACTAGTCTCTCCTTCCTGGACTCCTGCAACAGTCGTATGCCTAAGAGTATACCCATAAAAACCCTGCTCTTCTCACTCTGCTAGGACACACTGAAGCTGGAGAGGCTTTCACTGACATCCAGCCACAAGTGAGCCAGAAGTTAGTGGTCATCACAGCCCTGCATGAGGATAAGACACCTCTGAACCAGAAACCCCAGAATAACAGTACTTTTTGGACAACATTCCCTACACGCCAACCTCATTCAAGAACACTATGGAGACCTAAAGCACCTTCCCCTCACACTTCACTTGCAGGAGTCCTTGAAGATTTTACTGTGCTCCAAGCCTAACATTGGGAAAATCATCAAAGATCATCAAAGATGAAGTAGGCTTGAGAAGCAGAAGAGGAAGAAAGACTGGATGTAAATTCAGGTCCGGTGGCAGACAGGACCAGGGTATACATTAAACAGGAGACAAGTAAATAGAGGGTGAGCTAACTAGGGCTGTTAACTTTTAGGACCATAGAACATTGAGGCAGTGATTAATTAATTTAAGCTTCCGGACTTTGGGAGGAAGAGGCTCAGCAAGTCGGAGAATTTCTTAAGATACATTTTTGCCAAATTCCCATTAGAGGATTCCTATTCCACAGACATGATCCACACTTTCCCACACAGGAATTACGCAGAGCTGCACTCTGACATGCGTGATATCCAGAACTTGTGTGTTTTTACACATGTGGAACTGCCACAGCTTGGACCCTGAATTCCGGCTCTCAAATTTTCAGAAAATTTACTCAATGAATTGTGGTAGTGTTTTCTATATAGTCAATCTTTTTTTGTTTGTTTATTAAAATTTTTATTGAATTTAAAAAAAAAAAGAGGAAGAAAGACTGCTGTGGTGGAGCCCCATCAAGAAAGTCCAAAAGACTCTCACTTTTGACATTTTGAGTGGGGATGGGAAGCTGATAATGTCTACACTGTCCAAGACCTTGTCCTTGCTGACATGTGGCATCGAGCTCCTCTAGCTTCACCCCCCAGACAGCAAAGAAGACAACAGCTTTCTCATTGAGAGCTTTCTGCAGGCCAAACCCTATAAGCTGGTGATTGCCCAGAAGCCCCGAAGCCTCTTTCAAACACCTATCTCCATGACAAGTGCCTGAAAAATTATGCCCTGTGTGAGTGGAGATGGGAGGGACCAGAGACTAGCTCTTCCTGCAGGAGAAAGCCAGGCAGCTCTCAGGCCACTCGAAGCCCAGCAACATGTCTCAGATCCTCACCTTGTTCTGATAGGCTTGGTAGTCATGAGCCTTTACTTATGTTTACAGAAGGCTAGGGGATAGAGGCTTGTCTGTGAATTTGCAAATCACACTCAAGTGACCATGTGTAGGAAGCCTTCTGCAGCTAGCCCCTCCTTGGGGTGCTCATAGCTACAACTGTTCTGTCTGTCAGTGTAGCTGTGACTGCAGAAGTTTCTGGTGCTAACAGAACAAAGTTCTACCTCTGGGCCTGCTCTGTCCTCTTCCCAGGGCAACAGGGAGATTCATGAGCTGTTTCTAGCCTTTGGTTAAGCCTGGCCTCATCTCACACCCTTGTTTAGTACAGGGCACATGGTCAACGTACTTCTTCCACATCCTGTTGGTATATTTGCTTGGAAAAATTGCCTTTCACCTTTAAAAAATTAATGGCTAGAATCAGGAGAATGGTCTGTGTTATAATGAGGTAATTAAATAGCAGAGTATGGTATAGGGAGTTCACTGGCTGTGGTGGTCAAGTAACTATACACACAGGAAAAGTTAGGAGTAGATAGCAACATCCCAGGCTCCAAGCTCTACCTCCTTCAAGAAACCTTCCTGGAGAGCTTAAACTGATCTCTCCCTACCTGGACCAATGATTGTGTCTAGTAATAGCAGCAGATGAACTAGAAGCAATAGCAATTTAAATAATGACCTGTTCATTCTTACTAATGACAGCTCTGTGAAGTAGGCAGAACGGTTAATGTTACTTCTATTTTATGGATGAGGAAACCAAGGAAACTTATCTGTGGCATAAAAGCAGTAGTGAGGAACCTTGAACCCAGGTTGTCAGAATCCCAATGGCATGTTATTGCCACTACAGCAAACTGCCTCTGCTTTCTTTGCATCTAAAGATTTTCCTTACTATTCAAACTGTTTAATATATATCTCCTGATGTGTACACCATGTTTGTACTCTATAAATGTGAGTTAATGAAGAATATAGTCCTTGAGGGATACTATATCTTTTCCAATTCTAATGAATGAAATGATGAAACATTCATTCTACCTTTATACCATTCCCCAGAACCTAGCATAGCGTAAGGTGTAAAACAGGCATTCAATAAATATTTGTGAAATTTAAATGGCTGATGAGAAGCAAAAGAGAAGTCAAGACTGCATGTAAGAATTCTGGAAGGGAGATGGATCTGGAAGCTAGACTGGGTCTATGGGGATAAGCTAGTAGGACACCTACAATAGTATCCAGCCTGAGCAGACTTGGCAGCCAAGTTGAATTTAAGTAACACTTTCCTGCTAAAATGCTCTGTGAGGAGATGTAACATTTCTCTATTTAAAATTAATTTTTCAAAATTTAAAGTCCAACTCTAAAAGGCAGTGCTCTCTTCATGGCTTCTGGCAGCATTGGAAAGCCAGAACTTTGGAGGGAAACACCAGAACCAGAAATTTCCTCCCATGTAAGAAACTGCCTCTCTCCTTCTGAAGAAAAAATTTTCCAGAACTTTTCTCATCAAGTAGCTGATTTTCTAGTTCTTTCTTCTATTTGTTAGTGCTAAATTGTAGTCAATGTCTGTTCTCCTCTCTGATATATAGGAGAACACAAAAGTAATATCTCTTTGGCTTGGGGTTCTGTTTCTGTATTTACATATGAGTGAGGTGACATCTGATCCTTTGAAAATTTTCAGCCACTTGCTGGAACCTCACTATGTAGTGGACTTTAGAGGATTTGTTCAGTTTAATAAATGTTTACTGAGTATCCATCTTTGTGCTAGGGTTACAGGTATTTATTCATTCATTCAACTAATATTTATTGAGTGCCTACTATGTGCTAAGTATTGTACCAGGAATTGGAGAGACAGCAGTGATAAAAGCAGACAAAACAATTTCTGCTTTTATGAAAGTGAAATAGAAAATCTAAATAAGATTATATATATATATATGTATGTGTGTGTGTGTATATATATATATATATATAATATTAGATGACAATAAATACTAAGAAGATAGAAAGAAGAATAGGAAATGTTAAGAGAGGGAATTTGTTTGCCAGGAAAAGATTAAAAAAAAGTTGATATTAATAAAAATTTGAAGGAGGTAAGGAAGTTAAGCATTCAGGAATCTGAAGAAGGCGTTCTGAGAAGGTAGAGGAAGTACAAAGGCTAAGTACAAAGATTGGAACATTTCTGGTATGTTTAAGGAACAGCAAAGAAAAAAGTAAAACCTGAGCAGAGAGGGTGAGGAGAACAGTGAAAGATAAAAAAGTAGATGTCAGAAAGGCAAACAGGGGTCTTAGTAATCATTGCAGACTGAGCTTTGACATCAATAAGATATGCCACTAATGAAAGGTTTTAGCAGAAATGGCCTGATATACTTTAACAGGAATATTTGGCTGCCGTGGGAAATAGGTAGAAACAAAAAGATCAGGAGGAGACTCCTCAACAATCAGGTAAGACTGACTTGGACCCTGGTGAGAGCTATGAGAGTCATGAGAAGGGGTTAGATTGTGGATGTATTTTGAAAGTAGAATGGATATCATCTATTGAAAGATCAGATGTTAGGTGTGAGAGAAAGGGCAGAGTCAAGGATGACTCACAGGACATGGCTTGAGTGGCTGGAAGAATAAAGCACTGTCATTTACTGAGAAAGAAAAGAATCTAGAAGAATCAGGTCTTGGCAGGTGAGAGTGGAGGACATGTGGAAAGACCAAAAATTTGGTTTTGGGCATTTTAAGTCTGAGGTGTGTATTAGACACTCAAGTGAAGATAGCTGGTAAATAGTTGGATAATACAATCTAGAATTTAGTATAGAATGTTGTAAACAAGAGATATAAACTTGTGAGATATTAGCATATAGATGGGATTTAAAGCTATGAGATTGGATGAGGTCACCTAAGACAGGAGTGTAGATAAGGGAAAAGTTCCAAAGATTGAAATTGGATACACTCCAATGTTTAGAGGCCAGGGAGATAAGAGATACTTTGAAGGGAAGTCAAGAGAAACACAAGGGGGTGTGGTGTCCTATAAGCCATGGGAAGGAAGAATTCCTAGGGAGAATGAGCGATCAATGGTGTCAAAGGCCGAGATGAGATGGTAGGTCAAGATGAAAACTGGCATGAAGTCAGGAATGACCTTGACATAAACCTTCTTGATAGAGTGATGGAGGTTGAGACCTGACTAATGTGAGATCAAGAAAGACTATAAGGCCCTGGTTGGTGTAGCTCAATGGACTGAGTACCAGCCTGTGAATCCAAAGGTCACAGGTTTGATACCTGATCAAGACAAATGTCTGGGTAGCAGGGCAGGCCCCCAGTTATGGGTGTCTGGGAGGCAACTGATTGATGTATCTCACACACATTTATGTTTCTCTTCCTCTATTTCTCCCTCCCCTTATCTGTTTAAATAAATAAAATCTAAAAATGTAAATAAATAAGAAAGAACATAAGGAAAATGATTTAAAAAATTAAACATTTATTTAGCCCATGAATCTGTAAGATGGCTATTTGTGCTGGGCTCAGCTGGTACTTCTTTTGTTCTGTGAATGCAGAGAATGGTTAGAGAAGTAATGCTGCAAAGAGAAGGAAAGAAAGGAGTGGCAACTGGAGAGGGAAGTGGGTCAAACTTTTTTCTTTAAAATTAAATAAAGATAAATATGGTATGGTTTGTCCTCAAGTTGTTTTAAACCCAAGAGGGGAGAAAGACATATAAGCAGCTGTCATAAAAATGTTCACGAGGCTCCATAGCAATACACTCTTAAAAAGTGTAAAAACTGTAACTTGACTTAGGAAAAAATACTTTGAAAAAATAAGCAATAAATCACATCTCAATTTCTATCCAGGGGAAGAAAAAAATGAAATGGTATTCAAGACAGAAAGAAGACTATAAGTGAAATCATGGGAGCCTGAAAACAACTTTTTGTGTGTAGGAATCACAAATATCTCAACATTTCTGTTCTAGAACTGGACTGCCTGGGATTTGTGGTCTTTGGAAAAATATGAAAGCACTCTGTGAATTATTTTTATCAGCTATGAAGTTGGAATATAATATTTGTCTTATAAGGTCATCATGAGGATAAAACATCAATACATGTGAAGTGCTTGTAATATCTGGTGTATAGTAGATGCTCAATAACTGTTAGACCTTCTAATTACTGGGTGTAGATTGTAAGGCAGGGCTTGATTGGATATAAGCTTGAAGACATAGTTAGCCAGACATGGAAGGATTTGTTTGTCTTACTAAGGATTTGATTTTATCCTGGGGATTGGAAACCACTGAAGGGTTTAAGGCCAAGGAACAGCATAATCTGATTAGTGTTTTAAGAGTTTCACTATTACCCAGCAATTTCATCTCTGGGTATTTATACAAAGAAATACAAAACACTAATTTGAAAAGATGTATGCATACTTGTCTATATTCATTGTAGCATTATTTACAATAGCCAAGATATGGAAGGAACTTAAGTATCCATCTATCAACAGATGATGAATGTATGAAGAGGATATGGCACATATATAAATGGGATATTACTCAGCCACAGAAATGAAATCTTGCTATTTGAAACAACATGGATGTATCTAGAGGGTAATATGCTAACTGAAATAAATCAGAGAAAGATAAATACCATATGATTTCGCTATATGTGTCATCTAAAAAACAAAACAAATGAAAAACAAAACAGAAACAAACACAGATTCAGAGAATAAATTAATGGTTGTCGAATGGCAGGAGGACTAAAAGAATAGGTTAAAAAGGTTAAGGGGTTTGGCAAGATGACAGAGGAGTGAGTGGAAGCCACACTAAACTCCTTCCAGGACCAATCTGGAAAAACAATTAAATTGTGAAGAAACTACCCAGAACAAACAACTAAACAATAGTGAGAGAGAAGCCTTACAACCTTGAACAGACAGAAGAACCAGCTTTGGCACAACCTGTCTGGTAAGGAGTGCAGTGGAGACTTGAGAAGGCTGGCAGGCACCCACAGGTGGCAGTGACAGAGAGATAATAAAGCTGCAGGTTGGATCCCCCTGAGAAGAATGGGTTCTAAACCCTAAGCTGGGATCCCCAGCCTAAAACACCAGAGCCCAAAAAGTACACAGATAACAATGCCAGTGAAAAGTGGCAGGGTTTTGTTCTCTGCCTCAGATGGACAACTGGAGATGCAAAGAGCCATTTAAAGAGCCAACGCACAAATTTTCACTTGCTGTCACTTATCCAGGTTTCTGGCAAAGACAGTAGTACAGTGGGCTGGAGATGCCTGAAGAGAGACTGGGGACAGAAGCTTTGGGGGGAGAGTGGAGAGAATAGCTGCAGGGATCCTGGCACAGAGTCATCCTCCAAATGGCAGCCACCATCATGCTGAGGCAGACCACTCCCCTCCAAATGGTGGCAGCCTGAGGGGAGACAACAGCTTACCCCCAAGACTCTGTCCCAGCTCTGTGATGCTTAAGCCTGACTGCTGAGTGCAGAGTGGCTAGATTAATTACTGAATAAGACAGTGACAAATATATATCTCTGGAAAAGATGGGGCAGAGTGGACTAGAGACACTTGAGGAGAGACTGGGGTGGAGGCTTTGAGGAGAGAACTAAGCAAGCAGCCGCTGGGATTCTGGTGATGGGTCAACCCCTATATAAGGAATCACCCTGCTCTGGCAGACCACTCACATCCCAGCAGTACCACCCTGAGGATAAACAATAGCCTCAACCCCAGGAGGAATTCTGCCCTGCCCTATTAGGCTTAAGCCTGACTGCTGACTGCTGACTGCAAAATGACTAGATTAACAAATGAAGGACACAAACATAGACAGCAGATCCTTAGCAGTCTCAGAGCAGGCTGCTTAAGGTCAGATGGGATCAACATCTGACACCACCAGGGGTGGATCTAGAAAGAAAAAACAGTGCTAAATACTAAAGTCTACTGAGATGGAATCCACTTTGGTCTTCTCCATGGTTAGCAAAATTTTCTTTCCTGCATAGTTTTTAACATTAATTTCTAGCCCAGCAAGTTTGTGCATATTAGGTCACTAGAATTTATACTATAGTTTACTTCTCTCTTTTCTTATAATAGTCTCAATCTTTTTCACCCTTTTTAATACTGGTACATTTGCTGTAGACAATGAGATTGTGTGAGGGAGATATTTTATGGATATGGGTTTATTCCCTGGGCTCTGTGGTTTTCTTTTGGCAACATCTGCACAACAGCATACAAGATGTGGAGGGAGTGACCATTGGTCAACCAGCTGGAGGGAAGGATCCACCAAAGAATGAGAGAACAACAATCAAAACCCAATTACATCCAGAGAGCCAACATAAATGACATCCCAAGAGGAGAAAGTTCACGTGATCAAGAACAGTGTACCACTGAATCTCACAGGTCTCCTATAAAGATAAATACAAACTCAGGGAGTGAGAACAGATCGACTTAAGAAGCAGAGGCTAAAAAGAAGAGTCTCACAAACAATGGGAAGACAAAGAAACAGACTCCAAGTGAAAGGAAAGGAGGAAGCCTCAGAAAGAATGTTGAATGAAACAGAGGCAAGTAAACTATCAGATATTGAGTTCAAGGCAGTGGTTATCAGAAAGCTCAGTGAGCTCACAGAAAATTACCAGAATACAGGGAAACTACAATGAACTCACTGAAAACTATATCCACATGAAAAAGGAAATAGAAACTATGAACAAGAGCCACGAGGAAATGAAGAATACAGTTTCTGAACTGAAGAACACAGTAGAAAGAATCAAAAGAAGGCTAGCTGAAGCAGTGGGTAGATTCAGTGAGCTGGAGGACAAGGTAGACAAAAACTCCCAGAAAGCAAGAAAAAGAAAGAAGACTGAAAAAGAATGAAGAGGTCTTGTGGGAACTGCAGGAAAACATGAAACATAATAATAATAATCATATAATAGTGATACCAGAAGGAGAAGAAGAGCAAGGGATAGAAAACCTGTTTGAAAAAGTAATGATGGAAAACTTCCCTAATTTGATGAGAGAAAAAGTCACACAAATGCAGGAAGCACAGAGGGTTCCAATCAAGAGAAACCCAAAAGCCCTGGTTGGTGCAGCTCAGTGGATTGAGCGCGGGCTGGGAACCAAAGGGTCCCGGTTCGATTCCCAGTCAGGGCACATACCTAGGTTGCAGGCCAGGTCCCCAGTGAGGGCCATGTGAGAGGCAACCATACATTGCTGTTTCTCTCCCTCTCTGTCTCCCTCCCTTCCCCTCTCTCTCTCTAAAAAAAAATAAATAAAAATAAAAATAAAAAAGAGAAACCCAAAGAGGCCCACTCCAAGACACACCATAATTAAAATGGCAAAATTTCAAGACAAAGAGAGAATCTTAAAGACAGTAAGTCCCTTTACAAGGGAGTCCCGATAAGGCTTGCAGTTGACTTCTCAATGTAAACACTACAAGCTAGAAGGGAATGGCAAGGGGTATTCCAAGTAATGAAAAACAAAGGTCCACAAATAAGGCTACTCATCCACAAATGCTCTCAATTAACATGGAAGGCGAAATAAGGAGTTGCCCAGACAAAATAAGGCTCAAAGAATACACCTCCACTAAACCAGCACTGCAAGATATGCTAAGGGGACTACATTAAGAAAAGGAAGAAAAAGAGTTAGAGAGAGAGGAACACAGATATGAAGGAAGTAAAATTGCAATGAATAAGCACATGTCAATAATAACCTTAAAAGTAATTGGATTAAATGCTCCAAGCAAAAGTCATATTCTAGCTGAATGGATAAAAAATGATGACACACACATATACTGCCTACAAGAGACCCAATTCAGAACAAAAGACCTACCTAGACTGAAAGTGAAGTGTTGGAAAAAATATTCCAAGCAAATGGGCAAGAAAAAAAAAGTCGGGGTAGCAATATTCATCTCAGGCAAAATAGATTTCACAACAAGGGCCATAAAAAGAGACCCAGAAGGACACTTCACAATGCTCAAGGGAAAAATCAAACAAGAAGATATAAACATTATAAACATATATGCACCCAACATAGGAGCACCCAAATATGTAAGGAAAATCTTGGAGGACTTCAAGAAAGATATTGACAGCAACACAATCATAAGAGGGGGTTTAAACACCCCACTGTCAAAAATGGGTAGATATTCCAAACAGAATATCAACAAATATATTGTAGCATTCAACAATGTCCTAGATAAAGTTGAATTAACTGATTTTATATATATATATAAAATCAGTTAATTCAACTTTATGTATATATATATATATATATATATATATATATATATATATATATATATATAAAACCTTTCCTCCCAAAGAAGCAAAATACACATTTTTCTCAAATGCACGTGGAATATTTTCAAAGATAGACCACATGATAGGACACACACACACAAAGTCCTCATAAAACTCAAGAAAATTGAAATCATATCAAACATTTTCTCCAACCACAAAGGACTAGAACTAGAAACAAACCTCAAGGAAAAAAACTCAAAAATGCTCAAATTAGTGGAAATTGAATAGCATGCTATTAAACAATGAGTGGGTCAAGAATGAGATCAAGGAAGAAATCAAACACCATGGAAACAAATGAAAATGAACTCACAACAATCCAAAACTTATGAGGCACAGTGAAAGCAGTCCTAAGAGTGTAGTTCATAGAGATACAGGCCTATGTAAAAAATATAGAAACATATCAAATAAAAAAACTAACCCTACTCCTACTAGAACTAAACGAACAAAAACCAAGACAGTACAGAGCACGTAGAAGGAAGGAAATAACCAAGATCAGAGCAGAATTAAATGACATAGAGACTAAAAGCACAATTCTAAGGATCAATAAATCCAGCTGGTTCTTTGAAGAGATAAACAAAATCTAAAAGCCTTTAAGCAGACTCATCAAGAAAAAAGGAGAGAGGACCCAAATAAACACAATCAGAAATGAAAGATAAGAGCTAAAATCTGATACCACAGAAGTACAAAGGATTTTAAGAAATTACTACAAAGAAGTATATGCCAAGAAATATGAAACCCTAGGTAAAATGGACAAATTTCTAGAAAAATATAATAACACAAAAATTAATGAAGAAGATGCAAAATGCCATGCCTGAACAGAGCAATAACAGCATACAAAATCATAGCAGCAATCAAAAAACTCCAGCACAAAAAAGCCATGGACCAGACAGTTACAGAAGAGTTTTATAAAACTTTTAAGGAAGAGCTAATCCCTATTCTTAGACTATTCCAAAAACTCCAGAAAGAAGGAAAACTCCCAAACTCTTTTTAGGATATCAGCATTATCCTTATCACAATAACTGGATAAAGAAAAAACAAAGAAATCCAGAGTCCAATATTGCTGATGAACATAGATGTTAACATCCTCAACAAAATACTGAAAATTTGAATTTAGCAATACATTATAAAGACAATTCACCATAATCAAGTGTGATTCATCCCAGGGATGCAAGGATGGTACAATATTCACAAATCAATAAACATAATACATCAACAACAAAAGGATACAACATCCATGTATGATAAAAACACTCAGCAAAGTGGGAATGGAGTGAGCATTCCTCAACACAATAAACACCATATATGATAGATCTACACCCAACATCATACTCAATGGGCAAAAACGAAAAGATTCCCACTAAGATCAGGAACAAGCAAGAACGTCTACTTTCACAACTTCTGTTCAACATAGTACTGGAAGTCCTAGGCACACTAATCAGATAAGAAAAATAAATAAAATCACTCAAATTGAAAAGGAGGAAGCAAAGCTGTCACTGTTTGCGGAGGAGATGATAGTATACATAGAAAATCCTATAGACTCTACCAAAGATCTACTCAACCTAATAACTGAGTTTGGCAAAACAGCGGGATACAAAGTCAATATTCAGAAATAGAAGCCATTTTGTACACCAACAATGAAATATAAGACACAAAAATCAGGAAGAAAATTTCATTTGTTATAGTAACAACAGCAAAAATAAAGTACCTAAGAATAGACCTAACCAAGTAGGTAAAAGACCTGTACTCAGAAAACTACACAACACTGAAGAAAGAAGTTAAGGAAGACAAAAACAGATGAAAGCATGTACCATGTTCATGGATTGGAAGAATTAACATCATGAAAATGTCTAAATTACCCAAAGCAATTTATAGCTTCAACACTATCCCTGTTAAAGTACCAATGGCATTATTTCACAGATATAGAATAAACAGTTCAAAAATTTATATAGAACCATACATGACCCTGAATAGCTGCAGCAATTTTGACAAAGAAGAACAAAGTAGGAGGGATCACAATACCTGATATCAAACTGTATTACAAGGCCAAAGTAATCAAAATATACCGGCACTGGCAAAAGAATAGACACATAGACCAATGAAACAGAATAGAGAGCTCAGAAATAAACCCAAGTCCCTATGGTCAATTAATATTCAACAAAGGGGGCAGAAGTATAATATGGAGTAGAAATACCCTATTCAACAAATAGTGTTGGGAGATCTGGACAGCTACATGCTAAAGAATGAAACTTGATCACCAACTTACACCATACACAAAAATAAATTTGAGGTGAATAAAAGACTTAAAAATAAGTCATGACACCATAAAAGACCTAGAGGAGAACATAGGCAGGAAAATCTCAGATATTCCATGCAGCAATATTTTTGCTGTATGCCCCCTAAAGCAAGAGACATAAAGGAAAAACAAATGGGATCTCATCAAAATAAAACGCTTCTGCATGGCTGAAGAAAACAGCATTAAAATGAAAAGAGAACCAACAATTTGGGAAAACATATTTGCCAATGGTACCTAGGACAAGGGTTTGAGCTCCAAAATATATAAAGAACTCACATGACTCTACTGCAGGCAGACAAATAACCCAATTAAAAAATGGGAAAAGGACTTGAACAGACACTTCTCCAAGGAGGGGATACAAAGGGCCCAGAGACATATAAAGGGGTCAGCATCACTAGCCATCAGAGAGATGCAAAGTAAAACCACAATGAGATACCATTTTAAACCAGTTATAATGGCCATCATAAACAAATCAACAAAGAAATGTTGGAGAGGATGTGGAGAAAGGGGCACCCTAGTGCACTGTTGGTGGGAATGCAGACTGGTGAAACCAATGTGGAAAATAATATGGAATTTCCTCAGAAAAATAAAAATGGAACTGCCGCCCTGGCTGGTGTAGCTCAGTGGATTGAGTGCGGGCTGGGAACCAGGCGGTCCCAGTTCAATTCCCAGTCAGGGCACATGCCTGGGTTGTGGGCCAGGTCCCCATGAGGGCCATGTGAGAGGCAACCATACATTGCTGTTTCTCTCCCTCTCTTTCTCCCCCCCTTCCCTTCTCTCTAAAAATAAATAAAAATAAAATCTTAAAAAAAAATGGACCTGCCATTTATCCGGCAATTCTACTGCTGGGATTATATCCTAAGAACCCTGAAACACCAATTCAAAACAACCTATGTGCCCCAATGTTCATAGCAGCATAATTTATAATAACCAAGTGCTGGAAGCAACCTAAGTGCCCATCAATAAATGAATGGGTCAAAAAAGTATGGCACATTTACACAATGGAATACTGTAAGCCAGGTGGTGAAAGACAAATACCATCTCACCTATAAGTAGAACCTAATCAACAAAAGAAACAAGCAAGGAAGTAGAACCAGAGACATAGAATTAAAGGACAAATTGACAATATCCCCAGGGGAGGGAGTGGGAAATAATGGGGGAAAGAAAGGGAAGACATGTCAAGGAACATATATAAGACTATGAACCAAGACAGTGGGGAAAGGTGGAGGATTGAATGTGGGATGTGGGAACTGGGAGGTGGGTAGGGCAGGGAGAGTAATGCTGAAAAATGGAGACAACTGTAATTGACCAACAATAAAAATATTTTAAAACAATCCTTCTACAGGTACATATTTTAGCCTCTTACTGGTGAAGTATCTTTGCGTCAGGAGACAGCCTTCTGGTTGGGATCTCAACAAAATGGATCTAATATGGCTACTTTCCATAACATCTATTAGGCTCATGAGAACACGTAGGAAACATCCCTGCATCACTGAATGGCAGAAGAACAATTTGGCTGGCCACTTAATCCTCCCTGCTTAATCTCATTGTCTCCAGCTTCAGTCAATAGTAAGTAAGCAGCAGTCATTTGCCCAGAACTCACCAGGTTCTCTGGTGCACTTGGATGAGTTGGTATAGTTTATCAAGTGTTCAGTTGGAAAGTAAACAGCCAGTTTCCCCTTCCTGTAGATAACTCCAATCTTTGCAAATTTTTCTCTTAAGATTTTTATCTGTTGACTTGTTTGGGGGTGGGGGGAGCATCACTGATTCCTAATCATTTGAGTAATCTAAACTTCCTTGTAATATTTTAGTCTTTTCTATAGGGTGGAGTTACGCAATTGTCTGAAGGCTGTAGGACAGTTTTTGTCATCATTTTATAATTTTAGCAAATTGTGTTCAGCACTTCCCTTTGGAATATAGGGGTATTTATTAACTACTGTTTTTAGCTTTGGGGTTTGAAAAGTAACTTAAACAGTTCTTATATGTTGTTTTATTAAACAAGTGGATTTAATTTGCACATATTGTTCTACCATTTCCTTTCCTTGCTAAGCAAAATACTATATCTTGGCATATTTCTTTATCATTATATGTAGATCCACTTTTAAAACATGCATTTTACTTTTCCTCATACATCTCACTTTTTTTCTCTTGTGTGCACAACCATTCCAAAAAAATAGGACTTTGAGAATTGCCTAGTATAGGAACCTTCTTTTCCTCCTCCTTCTCCTCCTCCTAATTTGTCTATATTAGGTTTCTATTTCCGTATTGTTATGGAGCATCTTAAGTAATATTGAGGGACTTAAATGTTTCTGGGTTCATTTAGGTAGTGGGATAGGCCTCTTTACTCAAAACACCATAAATCTGTAGAAACTGTTTAATATTTCTTTGGATTGATGTGTAGTAATGTTTCCCTGTTGGGGAACACTTAACTGCTTCTAGTTCTTACACATTATAGAAAATGTTACATAAACATTCATTTGTCTTACATTGCTTATCATATTTCAATGCTTTTAAGTAAGCAAAATATCATAAAATAGGGTCTATTACCTTGAAAACTTTTTTTTTTCTTTCAGAAATCTCTTTTGTAGCCAGAGGCAGAAAAAATCTGGAATCAGGACACCCAGTTTCTGAGGAAATACCCTTGAATAATGTAGACTTGGTTAATTTTTTTTTGCAAGAATTCTGCTAGAGTAGCATTTGATGAACTGTGAATTCAGGCCTGGTCCATTGATTTGAGGCCTAAAATACAAAAGACACATGGCATTGAGCATCCAGTGCCTGGAATTCAGCAGGTGCTCAATAAGTGTCTGTTTATCTTGAAGCATGTTGACCACCATGTATAATGGCAGGCAGCCCAGAAAATGTTGTGCACATAACTAATAATCAGTCAGATTGACATAATTGTACCTTGTCAATCAGTCTCCTAGTTAGATCTTCACAGCTTAGTACACCTGGCAAATAGTGTAGCCAAAAATGCAGATTCAGTTGCCTCCCTCAACAAAAGACTAACCCATGAGGGAGTTGCTGATGCAAAAGAAAAGAGGTTTTACTAAAAATCAGCCTGGGAGAATGGGGGACTCCGGTCTTCAATACCATCTCTCTTCCCTGCTCAATCCCATAGTTATTATAAACATAGAAAGGGTAGAACTTTTGTTTTTCTTCTCCAATGATCTCCCTTGCTTTTGGCATGCTCAGGTCATGTTCATTAATTTTTTTTATTAATTTTTTTGTTTAATTACAGTTATTTGCAGCCTCTCCCCTCCCCCCTCCCTTCCCCTCCCGTCCCACCCGCCAGCCTCCCTCTTCCCCCTTAGTTCTGTCCATGTGTCCTCTACAGTGATTCCTGAAAACTCTTCTCCCCATTGTCCCCTCCCCCCTGTCTATTGTTAGACTGTTCTTAATTTCAGTGTCTCTGGTTATGTTTT
>PVJI01028518.1:0-16519 GCA_004026765.1 Micronycteris hirsuta
GAGCAGAAGTCACTACTGCCGGACCCAGTGTGTTCACCCGACTCAATCAACCTGACTTCAAATTATACTTCTGGCTGCATCCAAAAATTATTTTACCTCAACAGACAAAGATTTTTCTACCATAAAAGTTATTTTTCAAAGTGTGAAAGCATTCTGAGAGGGGCACTCGCCAATTTATTAGGAACAACAGGGCAGGCCAGAGTGAGGGTAAATAAAGCCTCCAGTTGGACCGGGCTGGTAATGCTGAGGGTAGGATGAGGAATATTAGTTTTTAAGGATAATCTTAGAATACTTTTTTTAAACAGCCACACTTCTTTATTTTCATACTTCAGGTGATTAGACTTTATGACAATAAACCACCTTTTCAAAATCCTACAATGGTTTTATATGGGATAGGAATTTTTAATTTCCCACAAAGATTTTAGAGTACACCAAAGTGTGTAAGGATAAGCATTTTCTGCTCCCACTCTAAGCACCCCAATATGTCAGAGTCGCATATTCTAGAAATCTGAAGTTTTGTGGAATGCCGGTGGTTTAGAGGGGTGGTAAGCAATTCGGAGGGTCTCTGTTCTTTCCTGAAACTCTACGTGTTCGAACAAATACTGATTGCATTCAATGATTTTGTTTGTTTCACAGTGTGATTTCTGTAACGTGAGCTTTTCAGTCATTGTGAATTTTATTTTAGACATTTTTGGCACTTACAGTTCACAATGCTTGGTTGTGTGGTTTAAGATTACTTTAATGTTTGCACTTTACATTCCCTTTGTCCCTTTTGAAGAAGGGGGACCTTGTCTTGTATGTTGTTTGGAAGATGTGGGATAGGTCTCCTCCTCTGTACCTTCTTTAAGTGTTTGGCTTTATGAAATACACTATTTTCCCCAGACTCCTGTATCATTAAACAAAGCAGGTGGAAATCTGCCTGCACAAACTCTGTGCCAATCCTTCTCAGAGGCTGGTATTCCCGACTTCAGATTTAGGCTGTTTGGCCAATGCTGTCACAGGCTCTGGTGGCCCTTCCCGGCAGAAAAGCAGAACTGGATTTTTGCGAGCCCACAAGGCCTTGTCCCCAGCCACCCCGCTGGTCGGATTGGAAGAGGTCATTCTGCTGCAGGCTCCCAGCAGGTTGTCATAGCGGTTTCGGTTTCGAAGGCGGCGACGGCGCCTTCTGGCCTGCAGGCCGGGGCCCTGATTGGGCAGGGAAACGTCTGTGTTCCTAGTCCGGTAACCCACTTCCCGACTGCGCCCTAGGAGCGTCAATATGTTGGGGTTGCGAATGGCATAGATGACAGGGTTGATGGCTCCATTGGCCCAGGTCAGCCAGACAGCCACCACGTTGAGGAGCGAGGGGGCCTGCGTGGCCTGGGCGTGATGGGCTGCAGCCAGCAGCACCAGGAAGCAGTAGGGGCCCCAGCAACATATGACGAAGACGATCATGATGAGTACAGTGGTGGCCGTGCGCACCTCGCTGAAGAAGCGTAGCACCCGTGCGTAGGTGGTCATGGGCTGTACGCGCACATCCGACAGGCGCACAGCCTTGCAAATGTGATAGTGGCAGAAGCACATGAGCAGGAAAGGCAGCAGGTAGCAGGTGACCACCAACCCCACGCTGTAAGCCGCTCCCAGCTGCGCTGGGTCCGGGGTCGTCCGGTACAGGCAACCGTGGAAGCTTTGCACCGCCGGGGGCTCCCGGGGCGCGTGGAGCAGCTCCCAGGGCAAGGAGAAGCCCAGGGCCACCAGCCAGACACCCGCCAGCAGTTGCAGCGCGCGACGGCGACCGATCTTCTCCCGGGGCGACCGCACGATGGCGCAGTAGCGGTCCAAGGAGATGAGGGCCACGCTAAGCGTGGATACAATGCTGAAGCACGAGCTGAAGAAGCGGCTGGCAACGCAGAAGCCGCGCCAGAGCCTCGCAGCGGCGGCGGTGTCAGGCGCCGAAACCCCTGGAGGCGTGAAGAGATCCAGGAAGGCGGCGGGCAGGCAGAGCAGCGCCGTGAGCAGGTCCGACAAGGAAAGGGACAGGATGAAGGCGTTGGTGACGGTGCGGAGCTGCGGGTGCTTCAGGATCACCCCCATCACCGCGCAGTTGCCCAGGCTAGACAGCAGGAAGATGAGCAGGAGGATGAGCGCCTGGGCCGCCACCGCCGCCCCGTGCGACAGCAGCGGCCTCCCCTCCACCCCAGCCGCCCCGTGCCAGCCGAGGCCGCTGCCAGCCGAGGCGCCAGTGATGTCGCCCTCGCTCCCGCGGCTCTGGTTCCCCAGAGCCACGGCCGCTGCGGTAGCTGTGGTGCTGAAGGAGAGCACGGCGGCCGCGGTCTCTGCGGAGGAAGTCCCGCCAGGTGTGCCGGCCGCGGAGGGGGCGCCGGAGCGTGGGCTGCCGGACAAGGCCGTGCACACTGGCTGGCGGCCCGGCGGCGGCGGCGGCTCCATGGGGCTCCGCGGCCGCGGCGCGGCTGCTCATACCGCACCAGGGGAGGCAGTGGCAAGCCGAAGGGTGGCTTGGCCTGGGCGACAGGCTGCTGCTGGTATTCGGGGTCTGCCGGAGGGATGGCTTTCTGTCGCCCGGGACCCCACGGAGCCTTTAACGTGGGTTCCAGGCGTTGCCGCGGGAACCGCCTGTTTACGCAGGAGCGTGGGGCGGGACACCGGCCAAGTACCTTCGGAAAAGCCGGCGCACAACTTCACCTCTCCCCGAATCGGGGCTTTAGAGAATGCCAAATCGACCTTCGCAGGGACCACTGGCCAGATAAAGTGGTGTTGCTCTCATATAAATGACCGAATTCAACAGGGGTTCATTCTCAGGCTCTCTTCTTGGATACAAATGTCCTACAGGGTTGCCTTCATGGGCGACGCTTTGCTCCCTGTGGGTCTTTTCGGCATGCACAGGTAGGGAAGGAAACAAGAAACCGAAGTGAAAACTATCCAAATCGCAGATCTTAAACTTGAGGGGCAGAATAATTTAAACCAGGTGTTCTCAAACTTGAGTGTGTGCCAGGATCATCTAGAGTTCTTGCTAAAACATAAGTGACTGGGCCCACAGCCAGAGTATCAGATTCAATGGGTCTGGGGTCCTTTCCTAGAATTTGCAGCTCTAACAGGTTCCCAGGTGTTGATGATGTCGCTGGTGTGATGACCACACTTTGGGAACCACTGATATACCATGCTTATTAAAAGGCAAATTCACTGGCTGACTCCCAGGATTACTGAAGACAGGCCCATGAACCTGAACCCTACAGGTGATTCCCACACAGCTGCTCTACGGAACTAGGATATAGACCTTGGAGGCAGGACATCCCCTTGTTTTATAGAGCCTGGATCTCGGGACCAAAACCGGTTTACACGTGTGGGGCAAGAAGGGAGAGCGATTGTTCCTTGTTCTGTGGCTTGGTCTCCATCAGTTCTCTGGAATGGGACCTGTTCTGAGTCTAAGGTGCACCAACTAGGCAGTCACCACAGAAGCAGCTCCAGGTAGGTACTTGGTTGGGAGACATAGGAACAGGAAGGGCCTGACTCCCCAGGGAAACTTCTGGACATGCCATGTTTCTGGACATGGCTTCTAATGGGGAAAAGTGGGACCAACGCTCAGGTTCTCCAAGGCTGTGATTTGTAACATGTGGACCCTGGAGCAGCTGCATCAGTGTGACGTGGTGACGTGGGAACTTCTTAGAAATGCAGGTTCTCAGGCCCTGCCTGAAATCAGAATCAGAAATTCTGGAGTGGGGTCCAGCCATACAACCTGCAAGTGATTCTGACACACAGTCCAGTTGGAGAAACACTGCACTGAAGAATGACGAGTCCATCGGCAGATCCTAAAATCGATGACATTAGTACTGTAGTTACTTATTTCAGTGAGGGAAAATATCTTACTGGAAATTTACAGTATAAATAGGAATTCATTTGAGGTGGTAAACCAAGATTGGGTTTCTCAGCCTCTGCATAGAATCAACATTTTGAGACAAATAGTTCTTCGTTGTGGGGGCTACCTTATGCATTACAGATGTTTACCAGTATCCCTAGCTTCTATCCACAAGATGCCCATTGACAACTACAAATGTCTCCAGACATTGCCAAATGTCCCCAGGGATGGAGGGTGGGGGAATCAACCCACCTGAGAATCAATGAATTAAGACAAAAACATAATAGATTAATTTATTCAGCAAATCTTCTCTGTGCTAAGTTTTCAGAAACAACAAATAAGGATTCCAGCTGAAAGAACTTTAGTCTTACTTAGGTAAACACAAATATATTACAATGTTGTAAGTGTTAAAAAATACAGAAATTAAATTATATGGAAGCAAGTAACTCTTCCTAGGGTAGCTGATGGAGACTTCACACAAGAAGTGACATTTGGACTCTTCGAAAGAAAGAAGAGGAAGAGAAAAGAAAAGGAAAGGAAAGAAAGAGAAGAAGGACATTTGATGCATGTGCGAAGTCTGAGGGTTAGCATCTAAGTCCTTTACTCTCGGGCACTGGTGAGAAGTTTCCGTATCTTAAGGTCCGTGGGGGTAGGGAGTGAAGAGGGAAAGAAATAACAAAAACTGATTGGGGCCCTCTTAGAAAGGCCTTGTGTGCACTGCACACGATGAGGTACAGAGACTGAACTTTGGGGGAAGATGGGGTAATGGCACTAGCCACTGCAAGAGTTTAGGCAAGAGATGGCCATAATCAGGCATGGTTCCGGGAGACAAGAGTGACCTCACGTTCTCCTGGTTTCCTTCCTTCCTTGTTTGCCTCAGTGTCCTCAGCCCGTTCATCCCCCCCTACCTGCTTTTAACTTCTAGAGGCTTTCAAGGCCCAGTCCTGGGCAGCTCTGGACTTCCTCCCTCATCTCACTCACACCCCAGCTTTGACATCTGTATTTTCACAACTCGAAATCATGTCTCCAGCCCCAAACCATATATCTTGCTACTTGGCACTGCCCCGTGATGTGCAAAAGCACCTCAAACAACGTGACCAAAATGGAATTCGTGATCTTCCCTAAAAACCTTGGTCCTCAATATTTTGCATCTTAAAAGGTGGCACCACCTTCCATCTAGTTTATTAGCCAAAAACTTAGGGTTCTTTCTAGATAAATTCTTCTTCCTCATCTCCAGCCCATATCCAATCACCAAGACCTGGGAATTTTACTTGTTAAGTATCTTTGTATCCATTCATTTCCTCTGTCACTTAATCCTCCACCTGAATCTTAGCTCTCATCCTCTCTTTGGACTACTGCTACCTCCTAACTGGGTCTCCCCACATCCAGCCCCGACTCCACACTATAGGCAGAGGGCTCTTTTGTTTGCAAATTTGTAAATTTTTATTTATTCATTTACTTATTACTTTTTTTAGAGAGACAGGAAGGGAGGGAGAAGGAGAGGGAGAGAAACATCGATGTGAGAGAGAAACACTGATTGGCAGCCTTTTGGCCTGAGTAGGGACCGAAACCGCAACCTAGGCATGTGCCCTGACCGGAAATTGAACTGGTGACCATTCACTTTGCAGAACAACACCCAACCAACTGAGCCACACCAGCCAGAGTGGCACAATGCTCTTTTAAACTAAATAAATCTGACCATCCCACCCATTTATTGAAACACTCTAATGGCTTTCTCCTTTTAATTTAGGATAAGGACCCCAATCCTTAATATTTATTATGAGGCACTGCATGATTTCATATCTGCTTCCTCTCTAGTCTCATTTTGGGTCACTTTCCTCCTCTTTTGCTCATACTGGCTTTTTGTGAGTTCCTTAGGACATCAGCACCTGCTATCCCTTCTGCTGAGAAAGCTCCAGTGCCAGCACTTCCCCAAGTCCCCAAGGATCCCCATCTCTGACTAAATGTCTCTCCAAGAAAGCCTCCTTGGCTTGGAGGACACACCACCTCCTTGGCTTGGAGGACACACCATGTCTATAAGTTTGCTTTCATGACTATTACTTACCTCCTATGGTAGACTGTAGGCTCTGTGAAGACTAGAATTTTGTCTGTGTGGCTTTTTACTAGATTCCTAGCACTTAGCACTCTGGAAAACTGCTAGAAACAAACAAAAAAAAAAATTTAAGTGACTGTCAGAGAAGAACCTGACATCTGGGAGACCAGTTAAGAAAAGGCATTGTAATGGCCCAGGGGAGAAATGAAAGAGTCTGAACTCAGGCATTTACAGTGGAGAGAAGAGATTTTAAGGATGTAGTGTATGGATTGAGGTATTTGGATATAAGCAATACAAATAGGGCACTGTCTCCCTTAAGCAAGAATGGAATTTACTGGAAGGATAAGGGAAGTTCAGAGTACAAAAGGATAGTCTAACAGCCAGCCCAAGAACGAGTGCAGCCAGGGCAGCTCTGTGGGCAGAGAGAGCAGAAACTGAGGGCGATCTCTTTGGGGCACTGTCAGAATAAGTCTGTGTCAACCACTGCGTAGACCTTCTGTCATTTCTTTCAAAATCCCAGGACCTGGGGGAAGAGCCCGTTTGGCGCACTCCTGGCCTGGTGGGCCCAGCAAGGCTACATTCTGGGGGTAAACCATTTCCCAGAGAAAGGAAAGTGTTGATAAAAGAAGGAGAAAGTTAGTGATAGTGTCATTTTTTAGAGAGAAGTGATTTCTTTACCATAGAATGTTACAGAGAATAAGTGGAAAACATTACTTTTGTGTAATTACCTTTGGTCAGGGAATTCCATTACAGACCTAGTAACTGGGTCTATGCAGACTTGCTGGATGGCACAGCCAGTTAAGATGAATTAATTACTTCAATTCCTGTCTGCTCAGAAAAAAAGATACTGCTCACCTCACAACAGAGTCTAATGAATATTGAGAGCACCACATGTTGAATAATTTTAATACTTCATTTTATAATGACCAATAGTGATTACATTTATTTTTCACAGGCTCATAGACAATTTACTAGCAAGAACACCAAGAGTTAACATCTTTCATGTTTTCAATCCAGCTGGCACGTAGTTGGTCGAGTAGGAGGCTTGCCCCACTATATTGACTTCTCCTACGGACCCATATTTCAACAATGCCATACATAGTCCCTTTCATAAGAGCCTTAAAGATAAAGCAAAAGTCTAATGATAGGTTGGTTTTCTCACATCAGTTTACGGACCTCAGTTCCCAAGGTAAAGCTGGCCTTGGCCCAACAGAGGATGCCTGGCCGCGGCTGTAACAGGTACCCAGAGAAGCTGGCCCGACCCCCTCCTTCCCAGACTGTGTACATCAAGGGCTGAGTACTTTATAATGATAACCCATCTCCCTCGTAAATAACTTAGAGAGAGGGCATTATCTCACTCAAAAACTGGAAGACTAAAATAATGAACTGGTGAGAGTCATTGTTTTGAGGGCTACAATTCAAGCTATTATGCCAAGAGCATTTAGAAACAGTATTATAGTAATTACCATAGAGTAATTTTTTAAAACAAGAACTAAGGTTTTGGTTTTACCTGATAGGTTAGTAACTAGAAAATCATGTTGACTTTTTGGCATTGTGTTGCTAGACATGAGATTTATACCTAAATACAGGCAAAGATGAGGTATAATGACTTTATATTTAGCCACAGGGTCCTATTTTAGAAAGAACGGAAGTTGGCTTACATGTACAATTTGGATATAGGTTTCCACATAATTAAGAAAAAATTACTTATAGAGAATAATTGCTTGAAAAAGAAAGCCCTTGAAAGTCACAGAAGTCACTTGAGAAGAAATCCGTCCTGCAGTGGGTCATCACCTTCTACTGTGAAACTCGCTGTCCCCGTGTAATGGGCTTGCCCAGACACTTCCACTATGACAGCATTGAAATCACCGCACTTCGCTTCCTGGAAAAAACAAAGGTGACGGGAGTGCAAGATCAAAATACTGCATTCATATCTGGTTTAAGTCATATTGTTGATTTTTATAATTTTAAAGAAAACCCGAGGGTTCATCCAATAGGCAATGAACGGACAGCGACCTGATCAGGTCTGTGTTTGCTGTAAGTCAGGCTGTAGGGTGGGAGACAATGCAGAGAGGAGAAGACAAAACACCCAGAACCCTTTAAGAGGTAAGCTTCATTCAGTGATTGAGTGAAGAGTCACTAGGGTAACTTTTAGTGAGGATGGAGAAAAGCAAGACACAGAGATACTTTGGAGGTGGAACTGACAAGCCTGGGCACCGATGTATGTGTGACGTGAGGAAGACAACTACGTTAAATGTGACCACAGCTTTTAGCTTGAAAGTGACGTTGACTCTACCATTAACCAAGATGGGGAACGAGGCCAGAGAGGCATGTTGAGGGAGGGAGGAAGGACTATTTAACAAGTTGAATTTGTGGTATCTCTGGGATAATTTTGAGATGTGTTTACTAGACAAGTGTTAGACTCGAGAGAAGCCCAGGGTAGGCACGACAGGGAGGAAGGTTTGGAGGTCATCATCAGTGGGTGACGAAGAGTTAAAGCGTCAGAAGTGGATGAAATTGCCCAGGGGCATTAAATTACAGAGGAGATGAGAAGGGAGCTAAGGATAAAAGGCTGGGCACCTCCAGATAGAAGGACGGGACAAGGGAGCTGGGGCCAGGAAAGGGAAGGAGCAGATACTGTCAGAGAGGCTGACAGAGAGGAAAGGTCAGTGGTGCGGGTGAAGATGTTCAGGCAAGTATGATTAGTAACTATTACATACATAACTTCAAATCTTAACTACAGAGTATATTTCATTTCTAATTTTTAAAAATGAGAATAACTGAAGCTTAAGGTAAAATGTCAAGCATCAGCTTAGGGTACAGTGATTTTATTATCTTTCTATAAAGCTGCTATAACGTAAAGCCTCACTGAAAACTTGCTTCATCTAATAGCAATAGAATGTAATGCTTACCAGTGCGGGGTCTGCTCAGAAAGACCCCCTTCCTAGTCTGGATCTGTTACCTAAACTCTCAAATTCTCCATTTTATCACCTGTTAAAGAAGAATGATAATAGCACTGACTCCCCAGGATTCCTGTGAATCAATGCTATGCATAAAGTACAAAGTGCTTAGCTTGAAAATCGACATGTAGTGAAACACCCAATAAATGATGTAGAGCAAGGGTGTCAAGCTCATTTTCACTGGGGGCCACTCATTTTCATGGGGGGCCACATCAGCATTGCGGTTGCCTTCAAAGGGCTGAATGTAACTTTAGGACTGCATACATGTAACTATTCCTTAACTAGGGGCAAGGAACTCTACATTTGGCCTTTTGAAGGCAACCACAAGGCTGATGTGGCCCCCCATGAAAATGAGTTTGACACCCCTGATATAGAGTCTTCAACTGCAGATTTGAGACAATGTATTCTAAATTTCTGCACACAACATAAACGGTTTGGTATCTCATAAGTTCATGTACTATACAGGAACGCCTAACTTAAATAAAATTCATTATAGAATAGCTGAACTTTAAAAATAGCTATATTAGGATATAAAAGTCTTTGTTAAAACAGATTGCTATGCTAAGGGACTCTTTATGAGTAGATTCATTTACTAGATGTAAATAAGTCATCCTGTAGATTTCATTTATTAATATGAGTAAATTCATTAATTAGCTCTATTAGCATGTTTAATATTTGATTGCACTGTAAAAATTCTACTTCCTGTAACTTTTCAGGACTTTCACGTCCTGTTATAAAATGGAACACTCCTATAGAACAAAAACAAACAAACAAACAAAAAAATCCAAACCCTAATTTAATGGTTCTCAAACATTTTGGTTCCAGAACCCCTTCATACCATCTTAAGGTTTGAGGATCTCAAAAGAGGTTTTGTTTACTTAGGTCATATCTATTAATATTTGCTAATTTGGTAATTAAAGATATTTGTTCATTAATTCATTAAAAAATAAACTCATTACATGTTAACATAAACAACAAAATTTTGTAAAAATAACATTTGCCAAAACAAAAAAATATTTAATGAGAAAAATGGCATTGTTTTACATTGTTGCAAACAGACAACAGCTAGATCCCCACATCCGCTTCTGCATTCAGTCGGCTGGGCGATCACATCACTCAGCCTCTGGAGAACTCCACTGTACACGCGTGAGGGAATGAAAGTGAGAAGCAAATAATGCCTTGGGGGTGTTATGGGCATAGTTTTGAGCTCATGGACACACAGACCTTGGGAACCCCCAGGGCTTTTCAAACCACACTTTGAGAACCAACATCCTAGCTGAACAGTTGTCACGGACCTGTTTTAAAATTCTCTTCTGAATGCTGAGTGAAGAAACTCATTTCATACCCAACTCACGCCTCCTCAGTCTCAAAAGTAACGCAGTCACAAAGACGCTGCAGGTGTCACTCACCCTCACAGCCTTCCCCGTGAACACTGAGCCAGTTGCACTGCTTCGAAAGGCCCTGGTCTGGTTCAGCCCCAGAAGCCCTTTGTGGTACTGCAAGGCAATTCGGGCTGTCACTCCGGAGCCGGTAGGACTTCTGTCAACCTGTTTCACAATAAATGCAGATAAGTGTGTTCATGGCACTCCAGTTTCATGTTGCATGGCTTTCGTGCCTAGAAATTACAGTTTTAATACCTGTTCATCCGCAAACACACAAATGTTGGTGGTTGGTTCCTCACTATAAGTGTCTTTTCCGTCTGTTAATATAGTTCCATATAGAAAGGCAAGGTCTTCACTATCCGGATGAGTAATTTTAAACTGCAAATAACAAAAGATTATCAACTACATGTAAATATTTTGATTCAAATATATTTTTTAATTTTTTTATTGATTTCTTTTTTAAGAGAAAGAGGAAGGGAGAGAGACACATTGATATGTTATTCTACTTATTTATGCATTCATTGGCTGATTCTTGAATGTGCCCTGACCAGGGATTGAACTCACAACCTTGGTGCTGTAACTCACTGAGTTACCCAGACAGGGCTAAATTTATATTTTAAATAACATATATGGGATACTGTTAGACATAACTTTTCAATCTTTATCATTTTAAAAATACCTTTTGGGTCAAGGTACTAAATGCTAGAAGTGACATTTTTGTCTAGATGAATAAAGAAAGTTTTATTAAAAGTTGTGATTGTTATACCGAGTCCTTCCTAAGGAAGTCGCCCTGCACGTAGCCTCTAGAACGGTCCGATTTTGCACACACACAGCCTAAACATACACACTCCGTGGCACGGAGCCATGGCTGCTCAGACAGGAAGAGCTAAGACGACCATATCCTTACTCTAGGGAGCATGAAGGGATCATGGAGAGAAAAATCAGGCAATGAGAATCTAGAGCTGAAGTTAATACCATTGATAGACAAGACTGTGAGAAGCCAGGAGCAAGCAAAAGTTACAAGGATGCCGATGCTACCAGGTAACAGAAACAATTGCACATACAAAAAAAAGATTTATTATAAAGGATGAAGTCAGTTGGTATCATAAAACGCAGCAGATGCACACAGAGAGAGGCAGGTGCTAGCAGGATAATTGAGTCACATCCAGGGCAGGGAATGGTCAGGCCCAAAGGTGCACTGCTTCCTGTTCCCAGGGGTCTGGTGGTTTAGTTTTCCCTGGATTCTGATAACTTCTGCTAGTTTGACCAAGATGACTGTACTCTTACTTCCACAAGTATCTTTACAGATATAGCACATTCCACTACCCCTTACCTGTCATTGAAAGTAGTTGAAGAGGTTTGGATTCTTAGAATCCAAAGGCTCCATTTATAACCAAGTTACAGAGGCCTGCGTATTGGATCTGCGTTCTCCATTCTCTCAGAGCCCCTACCCCCACCTCTGCTCCAGCTCCATCCAACACCACATTGTTCACAGGCGTGTTCCCCTCCCTAGACCAAGCTCCCTGAAGGTGGGCTTCATTCTTCCTGTGTGCCTCCAGCATCCAGCACAGTATCTGACATACAGTAAGTTCTGGGGAAGTGAGCTTTGTTAAAAGAATGAATGGATGAAGATGAACTTATACTAACTTCAGCCCCACTGTCAATGGCCTTTCCCTAAATCTAAATCAGCATATGAATGGTCAGCAATTCACAAAGTACTTCTACTGCTTGATTCATCCCTAATAAAACTTTTGCTCATATTTTCTGCAGAATCTCTCCTTCTTCAAGTCCATCTTTCACAACCTTGATGGGAAGTTCAAGCTTTGATGAGAAGTTCAAAATTACTCCTATTAAGAAAACTATGCCTTTTCTTTTGGGTTTCATTAAAAACAAGATGACATCATTTTAATGCCAAACTGTTAACTCAAACTATTAGTTGTCTGCTTAATGGAACAGAGAACTGATGTGAATTCAGAGCTTCAGGAGTTACAATGATAAAACAGTTCTATATATTGGAATTGACAGTTCCAGAAAAATAATAATTTACAGCAGGATAGACTATATATTTTAATTTTGTTATTCAAATTACAAATTAAGTTAAAGCTTGAGATATGTTTAATTGACCCATAAATAATTATTAGCACAAGTATATTAGTACCATCATTCACAAGTTATTTTTTACTTAGAATAATAATTAAATTATCAAATACTAAAACATTCAAACACTGTATATGAGTTATTTGTAGGTCCCAATTTCAAGGTAAAATGGCAGACTGGAGTTAGAAATGAAAGAATAATTGAAATTGGTTTATTATCTAACCTGATTTTATTAGAATAGTTTTCCCAAGCCAAAACTAGAGTTATTTGAGTAGTTATTTAATTAACTTCTTAGCAATACAGGAAAATTCACTAATTAGTAATTAATGTTCTCTGTAAATGAGAGAAAGACTGATCAGACTTAATGAAATCTAATTTGTAATCTATATTTTATATTCATTATTTTCAAGTTTTGTAGAATGATCATCTATGGCAAAACATGCCTTTCAAATTAGTGGGACACTATACTGTGATACATTTACTGTATTTTTAAGTAACCACAAATTTATTAGTATATATGTATTCCTAAAGTTAATAATAGTTATCATGATTGAGCACTTACTATGGGCTCAGCACTATACTATTGTAAGCCTCTACAAAGCCGGTATTTCATAACTTCCATTTTACAGATTGGAAAACTGAGGCACCTGAGGTTATGTAACCACTCAAGGTTATAGAAGTTACAAGTGGCAAAGCTAGAATTCAGAGGTACTTGTGCTCTGCAGCCTACAATTCCAACCAGTACCCTATTCTTACTACAACTAATAATTTAAATACAAAATATAGGTATTTAAATTTCTGTATACACATGTAACTAGTACTTCCTTCGTGCCACAGAGGAAGGCAATTGTTCTGACGGCAGCGATTGTACTGACCTGAGCTTTCACTGCTTCTGTCACTGTACTTGCTGCATCCACAAGGTCCCTTGTCTTCGCGGAACAAACATCCAGTCCTAACTTCTCGGCGCTAACAAACGCATAAAACGCGCCACCATATGCAATGTCCACTACCACCTGTCCGTGACCAGGAATGTCCAGCAGGAGATCTAAAAAGGATGCGTTTGAAAATAAATTTGTGTTAGTATTTTAACAATAAAAATCATATAATTTTTCATACGAGTATGTTGCAGGGCTGGGGGGGGGTCTTCTTCCTATCATAAAAAAGAATGAAACAAAAATCCATCTTAAAAATAAGCATTAAGTAAATAATGATAAACCTTCAGCTAAGCGCATCTTTCTGTTTTTAATTTGATGTTTACATACATTATACACGTGAATACCACGTTTTCTTAAATTACACATACATATTTGTTAACTACTCTGAGGATCTTTTTCCTAGGAAACATCATAAAGGCAGAGAGAGGAAAACTCTGGGACATCAATGTGTGAAAATTATGAAGGAAAATGTAAGTTCCCTCTCATACTACTAGGAATGGTTTTATTTCTTATTTTTAAAAAAGATTTTATTTTGAGAGAGAAGGGAAGGGAGGGAGGAAAACAAGAGAAACATCAACTGGTTGCAATCTGGGACCAAACCCACAACTTAGGCACGTGCCCTGACCAGGAATTGAACCAGCCAACTTTTCGCTTTGCGGGACAATGCCCTACCCACTGAGCTACACAGGTCAAGGCAGGAATGGTTTTAAATAGTGAGGATTTGGAGTCCTATTTACAAATTGGTTTTCTTCAGCTCTAAAGTCAAAACAAAATGAAAAAAAAAAAGATATTTTTCCTATATGGTATATACAAACACTTATTTGCTTATCTATTTTATCTCATGAAAATATCCTGCAGGCAAATACTGAGAACAAAGCTATTACAGAATCACTGACCTTTAGGGTGCTATTTTGCATCAGGGTTTTAATGAATATTTTAAGTGTCTGACATACCCAAAATTTCACCTGACGGTCAGTTGTTTGAAATCCTGAATAGGTATTTCCAAATGAATGGTACTAGATGACATTTTGGGATATTATAACTGTTTCCCTCCTCTCGCATTTCCCTCTCTTCCTCCAGTTCAAGCGGGCTTGGTTATCACAGGGTCTGGGGGAGGCTTATGGCAGGAGAGAAAGCAGATTCTGTGGAAAACTAGGGTCTCAGGGGAAAGGGATTTGTTGTCAACGGAGCATTCAGAAGGGAGAAATATTGCTCCTGGTCAATAGAGAAATCGCCTCTGGACTGAGAAAAGAGGCTGGAGGTCCTCAGTGCGGAGCGCCTGTCTCCTCACAGCACCATGAGACGCTCCGGGGGGTGACGTAGGCAGCAAGGAGGAGGGAGGCAGGGGCAGCAGCCACATGGAAGGGGGCAGACGATGCTTCCCTGGTAACCTGTGCAAGCCAAGGACCAAAAGGTCCTCCTCTCCAAGGCCTTGGCTCACATGTCTATCAGGAAAAGGGACAGCAAGTGGAGGGGTGAAGCTGAGCCGGGTACAGTCTCAAATTCAGAAATGAAGTTGTGAAAAATAAAGTATTTCTTGTATTCCTGAGTTTGCAATCATGCAAAGGTGGCAGTGTGCTATCCGTTACAGGCTAGCTGACAGAGCCCTTTTTACACGTGATGTGTGGAACACAGAACATTTATCATCCAAAGAGTAAAACGTGTCTGTGGAACTTAACAGCAAAATGGAATGAAAAAGGTCTTCATCTGGATGGTGGTGCAACAGGAAAAGCACATTTGATGAGAGGAGAATAAGGAATTAGGTGGAAATAAGGGACTGTAAGAAAGCTAAGTCTGGCTTTGGGGTCCTCATGTGTAAAGTGGAATTGCTATTCCCCCACAAAAAAGATTTCTTTTGAGAATTCCATGTGATGATGTGTGGGGAATGCTTGGCACAGAGGAGAAATGCAATAAATGTTAATATTAAAGTCTAAAGTTTAATTTCCAATGGGAATAGGACTCTTAAGAGGACAAGATATTTACATTTGTCAATCAGCATAGTGTCCTCTAAATTTCATTTTAGTTACTCACTCAACAAACATCGACTCCCTCCTACTCTAGCACTTGAATACAGTGAACAAAACTGGAAGTTTTCATTTTAGCAGGTGGAGTGGAGGTGGACTCAGCAATCCTCTGAGGTGGGCACTGTTGTCATCTTCATTTCACAGACACAGCATTGAGGAGTAGGATCCCTTTCATGAGGTCACCAAGATGGGGAAGGGCAGGGCAGTGATTTTTGATGAACACTGTTAGTCCGCCTTTTTTGTATAGTTCTAAGTAGAGAATTTAGGATTTCATTTTGTTAATGACGCAAAGCAACCATTAATGCTCACTGATTATTGTAGTTATGCAGCGCTGCTCTCAGGAACTACTGTGCTTACAGGGTTGGCTGCCCCTGCCGCGACCATCCCAAATTGAGGAAGTGGTGATCTGCTGCCTGCTGTCATTTCCCACAAAATCTAGAGCGCTTCCCATCTGCTGCAGGTGCGGGGTAGTTAGCCAAACTGCTGAGGTTTTTGAGATGCAATCTTAATGCAGCCATGACCCTCCCAATGCAGATGTGACGTCGTTCTCTCCTAAAGGAGAAAGTGGCATCAATTTGCTCTAAGACAGACAAATGCTTGGGCAATTACGGCATCCTTCAGAATCAGGCTAATCCTGAATTCAAATCCTAGAGGAGGATCAAGATCACTGGACAGAATGATCTGCACGGCTTGAAGACTTTGAAAGAAAGAGGTGATAGCCCTGCTCTTGTCTGGACTAAATTACCTCCCAGTTCACTTCCACTCATGACTACTAAAGCATCCTCACCGATACAATTCAGACCTTTGGAGGGATATCCCTTATGTAAGGATGATCGTTACTTAGACAGCTGTTTTACAGGACATACAGCTTCAGTACTGGGGAACCCAGAGGTTCAGCACACCTAGAGAACTAACTGGTAACCTTGTATATTCTGTAGTCTGTCTCTAGGAATATATATTTTTAAATTGTAAGTAGTGCCTTATACACACTCATTTAATCCTCACAAAAAACTCCATGAGTTAACACACAAAAAAGCACAGATAAGCAGAGGGTTACGTAATTTGAGTAAGGTTGCACTGCTTTAGGGGTTGTCAGACTTTGAACCCAGGCAAAGTCTGTTCTTGTTTTTAAAGAATACGAACAGAGACATCCATTCCTATTTTAACGATTTATAAATGGCTTAGTTCATTCCCACTTAATTTCCCCCCAAGAAG
>PVJI01028520.1:0-16396 GCA_004026765.1 Micronycteris hirsuta
AGGGAAACTAAGACAGATAGTTAAACAGCCAAACAGTTTACAGCCATCTAGTAAACCTCAAAACCTTATCTTCCCTAACCCAGGACACTTAAGAGTAAGTGATTTACCTTTCTCTTCCCCAACCAGAGGGTAAATGGCTAGTAATCACCCTAATCAGGGAGATAGATGACAGAAATCCAATTACTGCCATTTATGCTAACCATACCCAAATATGATGAAATCAGAGGAATAAATCCCATTTTGGTGCACCAGCATAAAGTTGATGCATATTATTGAGATCTTCTCCTAAGACCTCCCCTAAAATCCGCACCTTTAGAAAACAGGTAAGAACCCTCAAGACAAAGACCCAGGGCAGACTCTCTGGAGCACGCCCACACCTTTCTTCCTTCTCAGGTGCGCATCTTCACTTTTCTCTCCTAAGGTCCCCTTCGAGACTTGCAACCAGGGGAGCAACAGGCAGTAGCAGGTCATCCTGGACTGAGCCTCTGGACCTGTCTCCAAGGTCCCCTCTTCTCTGACTTTGCAGTAAGCTGACAGCAGCCCTGCTGTGGCTCACTTCTTTCCTATAATGTTTCCAGAGAGCCAGAGCACAGCACTGCCTGGGCTCTCTCTTGTGGCTTCTTCTTTTCTAGACTTTTCAGTGAGTTAACAGCAGCCCTGTCGTGGCTCACTTCTTTCATTGTGACTTTCTTTCCCATTGAGTCCACGCAGCCTCGTGTGGCTCACATCTCTCCTTTAACACTTCTAGAGAGCCAAAGCAGAGCACCGCCCAGGCTCTCTCCCGCTGCTTCTTCTACCCTAAGCCCTTCCCTGTTTCACTGTCTCCAGCTTTAATAAACATTGTCTCCAAATTGCCTGGACCCGCGTTGTGAAATCTTGCCTGCATGAAGTCAAGAACCCACACACTATAGGCTGGCCTGAGGCAGATCTGCTCCAGGCAAGGTCCCTTTCCAGTGACATCGTTGACTATATTCCCTATGCTGTACTTTACATCCCCATAATCTACATTATCATTAAGTAGGCTTGTTACAGTACTTACTCGGTCCCCCAGAACTTCACTCTCAGAGGCCACGTGGTCCTAGATGGTTGCCATTATGTTCTATGAGCTATTACCCTCCCATCTGGAATGTAAAATATGATTCTCCTTTACATCATCTTATCCTTATAACTAATACTGTGTTCTCCACAATTCCCTGCAATCCATTCTGTGGTTATAATTCTGAATCAGTTAAAGTTCTTATGAAGAAAGCAATAAAAACTGACTCTGACTTACTTAAGCAATATGAAAGGATTATTTGAGATTCTGGAGAGCAGCCAGCATCAAAATAAAAGACGAACAATGAATCCTTGGAGGGAACAGGAACCAGTACAGTTTCAGGGATCTTATCCTCGGGAAGCCGTGGACTTGCAAATGATTCAGCTGGAATCACCTTTCCTCCCAGGGTGTGTCTTTCCAAGGCAAATTATGGGAAAGAAAATAAATTGATTTAGGAGTGCCTAAAGGAAGTGATAATGGGCAGGGCAAAAACGATGTAATGTATAATACAACATTATAAAACTTAACAATACATTCAAATACAAGCCTATTTTTGGAAATATGAAAAATCCAGAACACAGAAGGATAGAAACCTACTATATTCTAGTAAAGAAAAATATTCACTATTGTTATTTGTAAATAGTATTTTCCTCAACAAATTAAGAACATTCTGCAGATAATTTAAAACATTTCAAATGTATACAACAGATTAAAACTGCCAACAAGCATGCATATACAAACAACTTTAAATTTTGGTGTTCATGCTTTCATTAAATATGTTTTAAGTTAAAAAAAATTTTTTTCTAAAAAAAGATAAAGGGAAATCAATACAAACTGTGAAGGAAAAATGGGCCACCTACTAAATCTGACAAGCTTGGGGCCAGCGTGCGTGGCAGCCTCACAAACTCAGAGACCAAAGTAACCACACAGGAGGGTCTGAAGTTAAAACTGTCCAGTTAAAATGGAGTCCTGAGGTTAGTTTCGTCCTAGGCCTACATCTTTCTGGACTAGAGTCTAACTGAGCCTGTCTATTGTCTTTCTGCATCTCTGATAACATACCTCTGGAATGTCAGGATAATTTCTTTTTCCAGACCCCTCAGGGCACGATCTCCCACCAGAGCCGGAGACCACAGGGCCCCTCCTTGGTACTGTTATGATGTTAATCGCTAACTGTTAACTGCCCTACACCCACCAGTGGAAAAGAAGTATGTGTCTTTTATTTTACCTTTTGTCCAATCCCAGAGAGTCCCTCGCCTTTCCTTCCTCCCACCTCCCTAACCTATCACCAATGGATTTCATGAAACCCTTTATGCTTCCTCCTTTGATTGTAATGCATAAAAGAAGGTGCAAAACTGCCATTTTCTGGAGCATTTTCTCAATCCCTTGACATTTTCCTTCCAGGCAACTGTCATTGATAGGTTTGGCTCAACTCATAAAAATCCGTACAGGTTTGAACTTTTAATTTACATAATTAATTAAATAGATTCTTGGTTACTGGAAATGTAAAGGACACCAAGCACAAGTTAAGAGCACCTTGTGTTAGACCTGATGTGAGGTCCCGATTATGAGTCACTTGAGGAACCATCCCCAGGTCGTCACTGGTGTTGAATCAAGCCATCTATCTGTATAAAGTGTTAGCAGTGTTTACTTACAATATGTAAAATAACTCTGCAAATTCAGTTTAAAAGCTTTTTAATATCATGTTATTTCCACCATAATAAACTCAAAGATTTTCACAAAGCTTTTTTTATTACACATGTAATACATGCTGATTACATGGAAGAAGTATATGCAATATAAGCAAATGTTTCCTATGATTGACTCCCTGTGATAATCACTGTTAAAAGTTTGAGATTTCTCCCATCATTCCCACATGCATATACCAAAATCTGTTAATTTTTATTTTCTAAAAATATTTTATTTATTTAATTTTAGAGAGCGGTGGAGGGAGGAAGAAAGAGAGGGAGAGAAACATCAACATGAGAGAGAAACATTGATTGGTTGCCTCTTGGATGTGCACCAGCTGGGACCAAACCTGCAACCCAGGCACATGCCCTGACCAGGAATTGAACCTGCGAGCTTTTGCTTTTGGGGACAATGCCCAACCCACTGAGCCCCATCAGTGAGGGCCGAAATATGTTAATTTTTTAATAAAGATAATCTATAATCCAACCACTGAAAAGAAACAATAAATATGTAACACAATAGAGGTGCTTATGACCAGAATGACAAAAATACTTCGATGCATAACTGTATCAAATGAACATTTACACCTTAAATTTCTACCATGTTATATGTCAAATATCTTTCAACAAAAAATATATAGAAAAAATGTAAAGCAAGGGATAATATATTTTCATAGCACCCGTTCATTAATTCACTCAACAAATATGTGTTGACTGTGCATTAAGTGCCCAATGTATGCTCTACTAGGCAGCGGGGATTCGCAGAGAACAAAGTCCCTGCCCACATGGAGCTCACATTGCACTGGAAGAAACAAGACCATAAATAAAATCAATGGTAAAATACATATGTTATAAAACAGAAAAGGGAGCTCGGAAGGAACAGGAATAGGATTCCTGGGAAGACGTAATGTGTTCTATTGCTGCTATTAACTTAGCACAAAATTAGCTAGTGGCTTAAAGCAACACAAATTGATTATCTTACAGTTCTGGAGGTCAGACGTCCGAAACGGGTCTTACTCGGTTAACACCAGGTGTTGGCAGGGATGCATTCCTCCCGGAAGCTCGAGGGGAAAATCTGTTTCCTTACCTCTTCCAGCCTCTAGAGCCTTCCTGCCCTCCATGGCTCAAGGCCCCAGCCACAACCTCTTTGCTCTACTTCTGCTTTCACAGTCACGTCTCCTTCTCGGGCTCTCCAGCCTCCCCCGTTCCCTCGTCAGCACCCTTCTGATGATGTTGGGCCCACCTGGACAATCCAGGCTTTCCCTATCTCGAGATCTTTCATTGAATCACATTTGCAGTTACTTTTGTTATTAAGGTAACATGTTCACAAGTTCCAGTGATTAAGATGTGGACATCTTCGAAGGGCTATTATTTGGGCTAACACAGAAGTCCTCAATGAGATGGCGCCATTTTCAGGGAGGACGTGACGGAAAAACAGAGCAAGTCCTGATGAGACCTGTGGGAAGAGCAACTGCAGCAGAGGGAGCAGCGGTGCGGGCCCACCTTGTCTGAGACACATGGCCGCAGCCGGTGGGACTGGATCAGCAAAAGCAGATGAGAGCAGGTAGTGGGGTGGCGGCTAGGCTCACACTATGTAGGGCCTTGTGACAACGTTGGCTTTCACTCTGAGGGAGATGAGTCCTTGCATGTTTTTTAAAAATCTTTTTTTGATAAAGATTGTATTTATTTATTTTTAGAGAGCGGAGAAAGAAGAGATGGAGAGAAACATCAACGTGTGGTTGCCTCTTGCACATCCTCCACTGGGGACCTGGCCCACAACCTAGGTAGGTGCCCGAAGTGGGAATCGAACCAGCGACCCTTTGGTTCACAGGTCTGCACCCAATCCAGAGCCAAACCAGCCAGGGCAGTCCTTATAGTTTTAAGTAAAGAAGTGATATCAGCCAAGTGTATATTTTAATGGAATCGCTCTGGCTGCTGTGTGGAAAATTCACTGAAAGTTGGAAAAAACTGGAAAATTGGAGACTAGTGCATATTATTTGTCTATTGCTACATTAACAAACTACCCCTAAACCTACAGACTTTAAAACAAAAATTTGTCATTTCTCCGGATTCTGAGGGATGATAGGATGTTCCTGGGCTTTGTGTCAGTGACTGCTGGGGTTGCAATTTCCAAGATAGCTTCACTGCTGTCTGGTGTCCCAGCTGGGTAGGTCATAAGGAATGGGGGCTGGTCAGACTTCTTACATGGGGGCTCCAGGTTCTAAGAGAGTTGCAGGGGAAGCTGTCAGGCTGCTTAAGGGCTAGGTCTGCAACGGGCCCAGTACCACTTCCCCCACATTTAATTAGTCAAAGCAAATCAAGGGCCAACTCAGTTTTGGAGGTGGGGGAGGGACTCCACCTCTTAATGAGGATAGACATCTGTATTCAGTTAGAAGGGTACTGCAGGATTTCAGCTGAGAGATGATAGTAGCTTGAGCTAAGGGCTAACAGTGGAGTCTGGGGAGATTGGTTGTAGTCTCAATATATGTCAAAGGTAGAGCCAGTGGGATTTAAAAAGTGTTTTAGTTGGCTTGGGCTGCCATAACAAAATACTGTAGACTGGGTGGCCCAAACAACCAGTTTATTTGCTCACAGGGCTGGGGCTGGAAGTCCAAGATCAGAGTGTCAGGATGCTCAGGTTCTGGTGACGCCTTTCTTCTTGGCTTGCAGACGGTCACCTGCTTGCTGTGTCCTTGCATGGCCTTCCTTGGTGTGTGCACATGGAGTCAAATAGATTGCTCTCATCCTCTTCTTTTTTTAAAAAAAGTTTAAAGTTGATTTTAGAGACAGAGAGAAAGTAAGAGAGAGAACACCAATCCACTGCTCTGCACATCCATGCACACACTGGCTGCCTACTATATGTGCCCTGATGGGGGATCGAACTCACAACCCCAGAGTATCGGGATGACACTCTAACCAACTGAGTCACCTGGCCAGGGCTCATTCTCTTCTTATAAGGCCATCATGGTCTACGGCCCCATCCTTATGACATTATTTAATCTTAATGACCTCTTAAAAGTCCTATCTCCAAATACTGTCAAAGTGAGGGTTAGGGCTTCAACATATGAATTTGGGGGGATACGACCCAGTTTATAGCAAACAGCATGTGGAATGTGAAAGAAAGGAGTCAAGGATGACTAGTTTTAGTCTGATCAATTGGAAAGAGATTTACACGAACTGTGAAGGGGGATGATGTTCAGTTCGGACATGCTCATTTGATCAGGAGGAGATACTGAATTGGTGATGTGACATGACCGTCGCAGGTATGGACTGGACGTGGGTCTTCAGTACTGGAGATATAAAGTGAGGGACTCTTGGATTATAGACAGCATTTAAACCCACGAGAATGGGGTCAATAGGAGAGTAAGAGGAATAGACTGGAGGTCATCTTCTGGAGCAGATTAACTTTAAGGAGTTTGGGGAGATGCGGAGGAGCCATGAAGGACTCGGGAGAATGGGCCAGTGAGGCGGAAAGGAAGCCAAGGGAATGTGGTGTCTGGAAGTGACACGGAAAATGACAACTGTGCTCAGTGCTGCTATAGGTCCAGTGAGATGAGGAATGAGTACGGATCATCAGATTCGGCAATGTGGAAGCCATCGGTGACCTTGCCAAGAGCAGTTTCTGGGGTGCGACAGCCTGACCAGAGGCGGACTGAGGAAGAATGGGAGCTTGAGTAGGGGTTTTACCGCAGGGGGCAGCAGACAGATGGTGTGTGAGCTGCAGACAGAAGTGGACTCGGGAGATGTATTTTAAGGTGGACGATGTGACAGCATGTTTGTATGTATGGTGATGGGAATGATGCAGGAGAGCAAAGGAAAAAAGTAATGTAGAAAAGGGAACAAGGACTGGCACACAGGGAAGGAAACAGACCCCAGCATGGCTCACTTGTTTACCTCCTTCCAGTCCCCGGCCAAGTGTCCCCTTCCCAGTGAGGTCTTTCCTGACCACACCCCCACCCCAGGAAACCCTGTCCTTCATCCTTTGTGGAATTATTGATCACGTAGCAATTCTAGGTTTAAATCTTTGAAACTGCCGAACTGTCTTCTACAGTAGCTGCAAGATTTTACATCCCTACCAACAATGTATGAGAGTTCCAATTTCTCCACACCCCCACTCACACTTGTATTTCTTTATCATAGCCACCCCAGTGGATGAGAAGTGGTATCTCATCCTGGTTTCGCCGATCCCATTGACTCCCTCAAATACCGTCTCCCTCTTCAGTAAAGAACCAAACATCATTTTCTCCCAGTGCATTCTAGCATGGCTTGAAAAATAGATCTGTGAATCAGAATGTGCACACTTCCCAAGAACACTTTGGACCCTATAGGTTTCTTTCTTTCAAGATTTATTTATTTTTAGACAGAAGGGAAGGAGAAAGAGAGGGAGAGAAACATCAACGTGTGGTTGTGTCTCACGTGGCCCCCACTGGGGACCTGGCCCACAACCCAGGCATATGCCCTGACCGAGAATCAAACCAGCGACCCTGTGGTTCACAGCCCGTGATCAATCCACTGAGCTACACCAGCCAGGGTCCTACAGGTTTCTTCTAATTGTTAGAGGAGCCCGTGACAATACCACCACCTCTCCCTCGCCCCTCCGGAGTTTATGTAATCACTACCTAATACAGTAAATGCTGCAACAGTCTCTTAAGGGCTTATTTTTCTTCTCTTACTTTATTATATGATTTATCTTCAATACCCAAAAGCGACAAACGTATTTTTTTAAACGGAATAAAAACAGGTGCGTCCAAAAGGCTTAGAGTTTTACTCAGAGTCAAATGTGGGCACCTGGAATGCAACAGTAGGCGAGGGAAGCACACCCTTCTAGGAGTAAGGTCTTACGGAAAATCTTTACCTTCCTCTCCCTGCCCTGGGGTGATAATTTTCTTTTAAAAAGAACCAAAAACATGTTTTGCCGAATACCAGACTGTGTGTGTACATCTGAAAGGAGACAAGGAGACAGTCAGGGCGGGGATGCCTTTCGCAGGTTGTCACGCTGGGGGGCGGGGTGGGGGAGGTATTTCCTGACCAAGGAGCAGCTCCGTGGGAACACCTGGGGTGGGGGCGTATGCAAATAAGTGCTGGGAAAGTGTTCTGGGACTCACCTCCAAGTACTCGGAGGAGTCATCACAGGTAAGGAAACTTAGTGTTCTAATCGGTGCATCGAAGGGAAGCAGCGAAAAGCAGTGCAAGCGACAGGCGTGGACGGGAGTGGAGGCCGAGGGGCAAAGAAAGATGGCTGACGCCGGTTTTGGAGAGTCGAGGTCTTGGGAGCTGCTCTTCCCATAGAGTTAGGAATGATGCGCTTTTTTCAGACTTTGGTAAAATAGGTGTTGGCTCTAGAAATGTCACAACCTACTGGGTTCCTTGGATCTGGAGGGAGTCCCATTTAAACGACCACATTTACATCAGAGCTGTCTTTTGTCCCCCCGCATGGCCTAGTCATCTCATCCAAGCAGGGGCGCGGGAGACACTGCGGGTTACGCGACGAGGGTCAGACCTCACACACACCGAGCGTTGTCTGCTCAACATCCCTCAACCAAGAGGTCAGCCCGGGCCCTCAGGGGTGGGTTTCGCCGCGAGGAATCTGGCTACTCGAGTCATGCATTCACAGGGCCGCAAATGTATGAAGGGTGGTGGTTACTTTCTGGCTTCAGAGCGGGCAAAGCCCCCAGAGATGACCCACCAACCGGGGGCCTGCAATGGCCGCCCTGCCACGTCCTGGCCGAGCCGTGTCACGGACTGTTCCTGTGTCCCCAAGTTAGCCGGGAGGAATAACATGCCCACGACGTGGAGGTGATTTCGAGGAAGGGCCATGAAACGCACTCACGTTCCCCCGCTCGGCGCAGGGCAGCCGGCGCACCGAGCCTGAGCCTGCCGCTCCCCGCCCGTCGGCGGGCGGAGGCCCGGGAGGGCCCGTGCACGCCGGCACTGGGTGCGCTGGGGCGGCACGGGCACGAAGTCTAAGGCCTGGCAGTACCTGCCCCCAACAGAAAGCTCACAATTTAACGGTGCGCAACCGTTATTACCACTGACCTCTCTTTTATTTGTTTGAGCGACGGGTATCGAAGGTAATCTATTAATTGAGCATTTACTACATGAAAGACACTTTTCTACGGGCCTTAGTAGTAACTCACTGAGTCCGCAAATAATCCCCCGAGGCGGGTACTGTTGTGTCCCTATTTTACAGGCGAAGAAACTGAGGCTCAGGGACTCATGACTTCTTCAAGGACACACAACCTCTGGTTGACGGACTGGGATTTGAAGGCAGGCAGGGTGGCTCCAGAGAGCCCGGAAAAAGGAGTCAAGGAGGAGAGGACACAGGAGGGGGAGCGAGTGGAGGAAGGGCCGAGGGCGCCGGGGGAGCGGAACAGAAGGTGGGCTTTTACGTTCTTGGAGAAAATGCTAGTTATGCCATCCATTCACTGATTGCGTATTTCCATCACTTTAGCTCCCAAAGTCACCACCAGGAAGGAGTTTAAAAGCTAACTTGGGGCCCTGGCCCGGGTAGTTCGGTGGGTGGCAACACTGTCCGCATACATCAAGGTTGGGGGTTTGATTCTCCGCTCACAGCACACACAAGGTTCAACCAATCACAAGTAAGTTCATTCCACTTACTTAGGAAGGCATAAGTAAGTGGAACAACAAGTGGACGTTTCTGTTCTCTAAAATCAGGCAATCAAGAAATAAAAACTAACTCCGCGAGGGTTAGGCGTAGATCCTAACAAGACCCCCCACAGTTGCTAAGGGAGACTTTCCACCCAGCCTGGCTCTGGCGCCACCGGCCCCCTCGGCGGGCGAAACTACAAATCCCACTATGCACTGCGGGGAAGCTGGGTCCACACTGAGGGGATGCGAGGGTGTTCCAAAGGCGCCTTAGACGAACAATCACGTACAATTGTACATTTTCCGCCGCCTTTCCACCTTCACACAGATCTCACCTCCAGTTGGACAGATCGTCTTATTTGTTAGCAGCGCCTACAGTGGAGCGTGTAGAGTCGCTTCTGGCGTCAGGCATGGCAGAAGGCAGGTACGAAGACCGCACGCGGGCGCGGTGTCCTCCGGGCCACGCGCGGGGCGGGGCCGGGCCAGTGGCGCTGAGGCCCAGACGCAGGCCGGAAGTGTGCGAGGTTGGAGGCAGACGCTTGAGTGGCTGTGGGCTCGCGCTTCCGGCCCTTGCGTCGATATCGGCCGGTTGCAAAGGGCTCCTGGACAGGCTCTCCCGCCTCCGCTTTACGCACTCCTCCAACTTAGAGGCCCTCAGTCTCACCTCGGCTGGTTGTAGGCCGTGACGCCATGAGCAACAAAGAAGGTGGCATCCTCAACAGCCCTGGGCGTTATTTATCCAAAGGGGGAGGACGTTTTGGTTTTTTGTCGGATTTCTTCCCCTCCCCCGAGGGATGCCCTCACCCCTTGTCGGCTGAGAGTGCCCACCCTGGTGACTTTCCCGGCCGCACTGGCCCTCGTTAACACCTCTCATTTTTCATAAATGCACGAGCTGTTTTTTAAAAAATCTTAACTGGGCGATTACTCCATCTTGTACCAGATCAAGGAACCTGTTGGTGGTGTCCGAGCTGAGCGCCCAGGCTGAGCGAGCTTGAGGTTTGGGGGAAAGAGACAAAGCTTCTTTTCCACCAGTCGGCTGGGAAAGCCTCTGAGGCGAGGGCCCCTTGGGCATCTAGCTTTAAGGAAGGAAGGGGTGTGCCTACCTGCATTACGTTGTATCACCTCTTGGTGACGGAAGAGCCTAACTTTTTTCTCCTTCTCTACGTAAGGATCAGGAGGGTTCAGGAAAAGGAAGCATGACAATTTCCCACATAACCAGAGAAGAGAAGGGAAGGATGTTAATTCATCTTCACCTGTGATGTTGGCCTTCAAATGTAAGTTCTCTGTAATGTAAGCTGGCGAAGGAAGAGAACTAAGGAGGTTGTAACAAGGATTGTGTAGACATTGTTGTGCACAAGAAAACAGCCCCTAAGAATTTTAGATGTGCGTACGTGAATATTATACTTTTCCTGGAGGTTTTGGGTAGTGCTAGGTCGGCCATGAGAGTCAAGATGAGGGAAGTCTTGGCTTTTTTTTCCTCATTACCGTCCCACATTGTGTAATCGACATGAGATGCCACGTGACCAAAACTTAACCGCGTAACCGAGTATATCAGTGTGTATCTGCTATGTGAAATATGTCAGCTATGCACACACACTCTCCTGTGCTGCGTAATGCCCGGGAGAAAGACTTCGCTAGGTGATGGCGTGGGTGTGCGAGTGTCACGGAGTGCACTTATGCTCCGGGGCAGTACAGCCTCTGCTGTGCTTGTTTGATCTCTACTTTCGTAGGACTCACAGTGCTGTGGGTTTGTTTATACCAGCATCACCGCAAACGCTGAGGAATGTGTCGCACTACAAAGTAACAGTGGCGATGACGTCACTAGGCGATAGGAGATTTTCATCTCCATTGTAATCTTATGGGATCGCCATTGTATATGAGGTTCATCATTGACGAGAATGTCATTATGTGGCACGTGACTGTGTATCAGGTGTGTGTGTAAGAGGTGTATACATCAGGTGTATTTATACATATGTTTAATTTGTTGAATGTGTATTGGTTTTGTTTCCTCAAGTGGACTTCTGAAGACGGACTGTAATTTTGTTTTGACTGCAGCACTTTGCACAGAGTAGGAACTCTTATCTCCTGTTAAATCTTGGATGGATGGGTGGGTGGATGGGTCAGTAGATGTGTATTCACCGTTCCCCTGTTCTCAGTATATTAACTTGGTAAAGTTGTTCCTCATTTCAAAACAGAACGAAAACAAAATTCTTGTCCTTTGCCCAACGCCATGTACCTTGTAGTTTCAGTGGCTTAGGAACCTCAGAGGCTTTAGCAGTTGATTCTAACCTGCATTCACCAGAAGACTGGGTTGGGGCTGGGGCACTCACAGCCACAGACAAGTTAGGGCTTCTGCCAGCAACGAGCCCGGGTCCTCAGCACCTGGACCCCTCCGCTGCTGCTTGAGCATCCTCGCGGTGTGGCATCTGGCCTTCTCCAGACAGAGCAAGGAGGAATCCACGATCCCCTTGGGTCCAGATTTGGGCATCATGTACTGGCACTTTTGCTACATTTTATTTGCTAGAATTGAGGCATTTATTTGTTAAAAATGAGTTTAAAAACTCTGCCTTGTATTTAAGGGAATTAGGGTCCAGTTTTTGAAGGGAGGAGTCATGTAATTTGTGACCGTGTTTTAAAACGACCACAGCTCCTACAGTGATCCCCAGAGACGTAATTGAGCAGAGAGCATGTTAATCCCGGCTGTTACTCTAGAAAAACTATAGGGGGCCGCGTATTTCCCCCTCATCCCCCGACACACCCGACAGAGAGCTGCTTGTGTCCAGGCACATTTTACTGTTTCATGTTTCGGCCTGCCTTTCACACGTAGTGTTTTATGCTTAGAATCGCTTCTAACGTGGTGTGCCCACTGTTCGCCTGGTGCGCTGTGGCTTTGTCCAAGACCCACCTCAAGTAGCTTCTTCCCGCTGAAACCTTTCTGGCTTTTCTCTCGAGCGAAGTTGGTGACAAACATGCGTTCCTTCCTTCATTCATTGTCCATCTGTTCAGTCATGAACTGTTTATTGAGCATCTGCTGTCGATCTGGCCTGTGTTAGCGAACAAGAAAAGTGTGGTTCCCGCTTTCCCGAACCTTTTGCCTATATTGTAGGATGATCACATTTTATTTGGTTGTATCTCCATTTCATACTGTGCTAAACTCCTTGAGGATAAGAACTGTCCCCTTTAACTTTGTGTTCATACTGTCTAGTTCACAGTGGTCATTAACGTATTAATAATACATAAAAAATGCATTGGATTGTTTTGAAGAATTAGGCAATATCCTAGCCTAATATTATCTCAGTGATAAAAGGCCACATGTATTTAGGGCCTTGTCAGCTACGTATTTGCTTTATCGTTTATTCCAGTTCTGGGTTTGTTTGTTTTTTTAATTTATTTTTAGAGAGAGGGGAAGAGAGGGAGAAAGAGAGAGGGAAACATCAATGTGTGAGAGATGCATTTCATTGGTTGCCATTCTCTTGCCCCCAACTGAGGACCTGGCTCACAGACCACGCATGTACCCTGACTGGGAATTGAGCCAGTGACCTTTCAGGTCACAGGCTGGGACTCAGTCCGCTGAGCCACACCAGCCGGGGCTGGGGTGGGGGAGTTATTCACACAGAACAAACTTACTGGGTGTTCCTTACAGGACAGGCGTTTTGCTCGGTCCTTGGAGTGACAATGCCTCTGAAATAAAGTGGTTGTGAAGACTTAAGTGGTTTCCTGGTATTTCAGTGACTAGGTAGCAGGGCTTGAAAATTAAGGAAGTTGATGTTAAATGTTTAAACTTCTAATTAAAAAATTCCAGTTTTTTGGGGGTATTTATATTGTGTGTGGTAAGGTAATTAAAAAAAAAACTCCACGTTACTTAAGAGGGGTAGTTGGAAGTACTTTTTAAAGTAGTTATATGTGATAATTTTTTGATAAGCTCGTGTTTGCCAGACCATATGTTTTGTTACAATATATACATCTCACTGTACGGCTCTGAGTGGTAAAACCCAGCTAAAGGAAGAATATTTTCATTCAATAAATCAAAGAGTCTTTGATTTCTGGGTACTTTAAAATAAATAAGATGATTTTGTCCTCTTTATTGAGTAAATAATAGTTGCTTTATCATGCATAATAATAATGGTATTATTTGATAGGCTTTAATTATAGAATATGCACACTTATGGTCGTAACAATGTATTCTTAGCATTTCAGCAGGAGCTTGATGCGAGGCATGATAAACACGAGAGACTCGTAAAACTTAGTCGGGATATAACTGTAGAAAGTAAGAGGACAATTTTTCTGCTCCACAGGATTACAAGGTGAGTAGATATCATTACAACTTATTATAGTTGGATACAGTTTTATAGGTTTTATATATTTTGTAATACTTTATCCCTCTCTGGACAGTAACTAGCTGTTAGAATATTCTGTGACTTTTTGTCAACATTAGGATTTCAAAGGATGATTTTTGCGCAGGCAGATTTTAACAGTAAACATTTTCTTTAATAGATATAGGTAGATATCTTTTTCTTCATCAGTGAGCTTTGGTAGTTTGAGTCTTTCAAGGAATTTTTGCGTCTCAGTATTTCTTTATGATCCTTTGATTTATGTGGGTCTGTAGGGACGTCTGTCCTTCCTGGTGTTGGTACCGTGTGCCCTCTCTGTGCTGATCTGTCTGGGTCAGTTTCATTGCTCATAAAGGGCCAAATGTTGGTTCCGTTGACACTGTCTGTCTTCTATTTTGTGTTACTCTGGTTGTTTTTTCCCTTGTATACTTGCTTTGGATTCACTTGCTCCTCTTTCTCTAGTCTCTTAAGGTGGAAGCTGAGATCGAAGAAGAAGCTTCTTTTCTTACACAGATATTTAGTGCTGAGATCGAAGAAGAAACTTCTTTTCTTACACAGATAGTTAGTGCTGTAATTGTCCCTTTTAAGTCTCTAAGTCTGCTTGAGCTGCGTGCCGTGAATTTTGATACGTTGTTTTTTCATTTTCATTCAGTTCAAAATACTTTCTCAGGGAGACTCCTGGGCTCCTCGTAGGTTTCTCGTCTCTGCACTGTCGCTTGGAAAGTTCCCAGGCAGTAAGATGGGTCAGTCCACAGGGCCTGTGTCCCTTTTTTCCCCTCGCTCAGGGGTCACTGTCCCATGCTGCCTGTTGTCCAGTGTCTGAAAATCATAGTTCTGTGTGTATTTTTTCTTTTTAGTTGTTTATGGCAGGAGGATGTCTGTCTGTGTTGCTGCACCCCGACTGAAAGCAGACACCTCTAGATGTCAGATTTTTATGAACACAGGTTTTCCTATACTTATGATTGTAATATACATAAAACTTTGTATACTCGTTTTTTCACTTAATAGTATATTATGGCATTTTTCATGTTTTTAAATAGTTTCAATGAAATCAATTGTAAATTTTAGTTAGTATCCGAGTATGTACAATACTTATTTCAGTCCGTGTTAAGTGATAATTAGATTATTTCAGGTTTTTACTGCAGAACCTCTGGCTGATGTTTTAAATGTTCCCAATGTCTTGATTGTAGTGCTCCTGACGTAGAAGACATACTGGCTGAATCCGAGACGAAATTGGATGGTGTCAGACAAAAGATACTGCAGGTGGCCCAGGAGCTCTCGGGAGAAGACCTGCATCAGTTCCACAGGGCCATTACTACAGGTGAGTCTAAGCTCTCTTCAGTGCTAACATTATTTTTTTAAATAGCGTGTTATGTGATTTATGTGTGAGTTGCATGAATTTTAATTGATACTTGGTGAAATATTATTGACTTTAAAGAATTGGGACTTCTAAATGGTCATGTAAAGGTAATCCAAAAACGTTTTTCTAACTGCAGTTACAGTCATGGATTGATTTCTAGTAAAAGCCTGTCTCCTAGTAACTATTTTCTCAGTTACTTTATCTTGAGTGAAGGTGCATCTCCTTTTCTAACGCGGGTCTGTCTGACTGGCGGCTCCGAGTGTGGCTTTAGTAGGTTCGTAAAGGAGAATGCTAGCCAGGGGACCTAGACGTCTCGCAGGGCGACTCCACCCTGGGAATTTCAGGGTCACACTGAGTTTTACATTCGTGTTAGAAGTCCCCGGGAGCACTGGATCTTAGTGATTGTCACCATTTGTAAATCATAGTTGATTCTTGAGCAACACAGAGGTTAGGGTGCCGACTAACACTCCACCCCCTGAATCAGAAGTTCATGTAAAACTTTCCCCAAACTTACTGATTGCCTGCTGTCCACTGGAAGCCTTGCCAGTGCCATAAACGGTTGATTAACACTATGATATATGTATTATGCTCACGCACTGTATTCTTAAAGTAAGCTAGAGAAAATGTGATATGAAGAAAATCATACGAGAAAGTAACATTTACAGCACTGTATGTGTATTTATTGGAAAAAACCCACACTTAAATGGACCTGCACAGTTCAAACCAGTGTCATTTGAGGGTCAACTGTAGCATCAATGCTTTGGTTTGCTTTTTTAATCCTCACCGGAGGATATGTTTGTTGATTTTAGAGAGAGAGGAACATCAATTGGTTGCCTCCCGTGTGCTCCCCGACTGGAGATCAAACCTGCAGCTTAGGTTCATTCCCTGATGGGGAATTGAACCTGCAACCTTTGGTGTATGGGACAGTGCTCCAACCAACTGAGTCACCCCGCCAGGGCTTTGTTGTTTTTTGATGTGAGTTCCCTGACAAGAGAGAGACCGTAGAATTCAGACATACCCCAGATTTGCAAAGGTGAGGTCAAAGGTCTGTTAATATTTACAGAAGTAGATGAAGGTTGTTTCTTTCTATCACATGCTGATTCCACTGAGCTCAGGTCAGTTCCCACGGAAGTCAGATCAATGGGAAATAAGTTCGTTTTGTATTTGCCCAGTATGTGTCCAGTTTTAGTCTAAACATTTAAAATTTCAACACTCACTTTTCAGAAATGCTGACCTGTAGTGTGTTGAAATGTCTTTTTTGTTCAGTGATTGTGTTACTGAGGTATAATGGACATACAGTATTGTATTAGTTTCAGGCGCATAAAATATAATGGCTTGGTGCTTGTACACATCGTGAAATGACCGCCATAGTGAGTCC
>PVJI01028521.1:0-16429 GCA_004026765.1 Micronycteris hirsuta
GTTCCCAATGCAGGCTTTGTGCCAGGTAGATGGGAGAGTGGCCAAGGAGAGCAGAGGTTGTCACCTTCTAAGGATCATCAGGGCGGGGGTTGGCCCAGAGGTCTGATCCAGGCCACACTGCCTGGACTGGTTGGTCACCGGTGGCCCGGATCCTGTAGGGGGGATTACAGGACAGTAGAGTCAAGTCTGAACTGGAAAGTAGGAGTTATAAATCACTTTTGGGTTAAAATTCTGGGGAAGGGGTCAAGAGCCACATGTTACCTTATTGCTTCAGGTTAGTTGAAAAAGGATCAAGAAGTAAAAACCAAACTCAACACTTTGCATGGACTTTCTCACCAAGGCCTGGAAGATTCCCAGGCACTCACAGCCACCCCCAGGCTGGCTTCTCCCTGTGCCTGCATCCCCAAGGGGTGGCCAAAGGAGGCATCTTGATGCTGAGGGCCAGCTACAGGGACAGAAACTATGATTTCATGGACACTTGAGCTGGCAGAGAATGACCTTCACAGACTTTTCCTGGGTGGAGGAAGGAAGGGGCATGCTGGGGTGAGGTAGGAGGAGGGTGAAGGGATGACTGTCATATCTGGGCCATCAAAGGGGCTGGGGGCTGGCTCCAGTGCCCAGCAGGAGGGACCTCCATCCAGGGCCTGGAGACTGTCATCTCCTGTTGTCTATTGGTTGTGATCACTTCAATGTTTATCAATTGGCAGCTAAGCCAGGGTGAGAGAAAGGGACCTGGTGGCCTGAACCACACAGGAGGGAAGAGAGGGGAGCAGAGGACTCTGGGGCTGGGGAAGAAAGAAGTTGGAAGGACTCGGCTGGGAGCTGCCCTGAGGAGTTGCTGGAGGTGGCATATCTCTGAATCTGATGGGAAGGGAGCAGGCCTGGAATGGTGAGATGCTTAGGGACTCATCCAGTAGCAGGAAGGCCACAGGTATCCCTGAAGCTGCATGGTGGCCAGGCCAGAAAATGAGCCAAGAGTCAGATGTGGAATGGGAGACCTTTCTGCTCCTTGGCAAGGCCTGATAAGTTGGTGAGTGTGTATGTGTGTGGCTGGTTGGAGGGTACAGTGTGAACCTCAGAGGCCAATCCAGGGGCTTCAAGGAGGCCCTGTATCAGAGGCTTCCACAGAATTTTAGGAAGTCCTAGAGATCTATGTTCAGGGGGGTCACAGTCTCTCATTCCTGCCCCTTCTGTGCCCCAGAAATTACAGCATACAGGCAGGTTGCTACCTGCAAGGCCTGTCCATGCAGAAGGCCAGGTGGCCTGCCTGGCCCTTTCCCGTCCTTCCACCCAAACACATTCAGAGAGGGAGAAAAACCTCTTTGCCTTCAGCTGGCACCTCAGTGTTATCAATGGCCTCTCACAAAAGTCAGCTTTGAAACCTGTATTGGGCACCAATGGTCCACAGAGCTTGGCCCGAGATAGTCCTGGCAAGGATGGCCAGATCCTACTCATTCAACAAGGGGCAGGAGCAGGGCCAGAGGTGGGGGGTGAGGGTTGTTGTTGCTGAGAAACATTAAATAAACACTTTCTTATCTAGAGTAGTTTGAGCTGTCCAGCCACAGCTTGGTAGAAACTCACTTGAAATGTAGTAACCTCTCCATCACTGGTGGCATCCAAGATGATTCTGGATAAACACTTGGCAGGGATAGTGTGTGTGCATGTGTGTATGTTTTAGACTTTGGGCATATCTGTGACCCATTTAATTATTCATGTGTATTTCTTCCTTAAGTAATTCATTCTCTTGGACATAAATCAATATGTGTTAAAAGAAAACTTGAAATTGATACCATAAAGTAAAGACAGAATCATGTGTTATAAACAGAGGATAACCCTTAAAATCACTTCCACCGCCACCAACATCACAAACCAAAACAGGCTAATCAGATCCTGGAGGAATACTGTTGCCTGCCCTGTGGTGTGGGTCAAAATGGGGGTGGTAGGTGTCAGAGGGGTGCCGAAGGGAAATTCGCTCCTGACGAAGCTCTCTCCTCGTGCTCATCAGGAGCACTGGAAGTGAGCTGGAAAGGAGGCAGTTCCTGCTGGGCGATTCCTCCAGTGCTGCTCAGCACCACTCCCAGCTGCCCCTTGGGATGGCTTCTCACTGCAGCCACACTCCCCTATCCTGTCTTTTGTAAAACGAGGTGTTTGGAGAGTGATTTTGATGCTCTAACAATTCTCCCAAGTTCAGACTTACAGGATTCTTCCGGTCCAGTATGATTCCTCAGTGTGGGCTTTCATGGGGTCAGGGCTGCATTGACCCCTTCCTGGCTCCCGCATGAGCCCCTGCTCTTGAGCAGGAAAAGCATGCTCTGCTGGTGGGCTTCTGTCTCCTCAGAGACAAAACCTGTCCTCAGAACCTCTCTGTTCCCCCACCCCCAACCCTCCCTACTTCGAGGCTAGCCACCCTGAGAGCTTCACGTAGGCCGAATATTGGTTTGAAAACTAAGATCCCATTAAAAAGATTATTGTCTGCTTCTTTATGCAAGGCTCTGAGATGGAGCCTATCTTTATTTGATTTGAGTTCAGGGGCACTTTCAAAAGAAGTGGTGGGGTGGGGGGAGCCTGTTTCTCTCTGAGAGCAAGACAGAGAAGCATGCTTCATTTACGGCTTTGTTCAGAACCTGGAAAAATGTTTTGAAATATTTTCACCAGCAGGTGGTCAGCAGGGTGATGCCCTATAAAGCATAGAACTTATGGAAGAAGACAGCAACACCTGGCTTGGAGCAAGTCCATGATGTGAAAATTAGTGAGTAATTATGCACTTTACCCAGGAAGGGTTGCTATAAGGGACCCTTTAAACAGACAATCCCTGGTAACCTTTAAGTAAAATTCTATTTCTTCCCAGGGTGTGGTAAGGACTTAGTAAGACGACCATGTTTCAATGAGATGCATTTTGGGGTGGATTTCCTCGCAGAAACCACTAATCTCTTTTATTTCTCTATGGATTTCCCTATTCTGAGCATTTCACGGAAATGGAATCATATAATATGTGGCCTATAGTGTCTGGTCCTTTCACTTAGCATAATGTTTTCAAGGTCCTTCCATGTGTGAGAACCTCATTCCTTGGGGAAATGGTATTTCCCTATGGTTTTGACTTATATTTCCCTCATGCATACCTGGGATTTGATCCCAAGTTTCTCAATTTCCAAACCTGGATTAAGAACCAGCTTATTTAAGATGTAATAGTAAAAAACAAAACAAAAACTATAATAGTACCTAATAGAAAAACATTCTATTCACATTGCCAACAGAGTGAGCATGGCGCCTGCCTCCCACTCCCTCCCTCCAGCCCCTCCCTGGAGGCTCCCTGACCCTCTGGGCCTGGGCTGGGGCTGGTGCCTCCGGCCGGCCGCGGCGGCAAACTCAGTGCTGAGAACCGCTGCGCTCACGGCTGACCTTTCACAGGGTAAAGCATTTCATCACTCTACAGGTGAGCACCAGTCAGTCTAAGCCTTTTTCAAAGGTCACTTTTAACCTTTGAATCCTCAGTGCCTAGTATGTAATAGGCTTTCGATAAATGTTTGTTGAATTCATCCATCTACCCATTCAACAAATATTTATTCAGCATCTACTTTGTGCCAGATGCTGTTCTAGGCTTCAAGGATATGGTGACAAATACAACAAATAAAAACTCCCTGCTCTCGTGAAGCATACTTTCTAGTGGATAAATGAATAAAGTTTACAAATCTGTGTTTGAGATAATGAATATGATGGGAACTTGTAAGCTTACATGCTACATAAAATAAAAGATTATATTCACAAGGAAGTAATAATAATACTAGCATCACAAGAGTTGAGCGGACCATTGACTATGTGCCAGTCACTGTTCTAAATGATGTATATTTATTACATATATATGAGGAATATATATGTAATGAATATGTGAATTATAGATATGAGGATTAAATGGAGTTTTATGCATTTACATACACACACAGGTCTGTCCAGAAAGTATTCAGCCTCATACTATGAAGAATAGGGACATTTATTGAAGAAGATACAAGATATAAGAAACATTGTATATAAAATAATCTAAAAAATGAAATGCAATACAGAAGGAAAAAAAAGAAACATTGTACATAGGACAATGCCACCTCAGTCCCCTTCAAAGCAGGCACCCTGGGACCTCCTACAGTTCTCCCAGTCACCATCAGCTGCACCGTTGTATTTTCCCAAATCTTGATGGTCCGAAATCTCTTTCCTTTCAAAATTGATTTAGTTTTGGAAAAAGCCAGGAGTAACAGGGCACCGAATCTGGGCTGTAGCAGGGCTGAGTCACCTGGGTTCTGCACCAAAAAGTTCTGCACAAGACGTGAGGCATGAATTGGTGCGTTGTTGTGATAAAGCTGCCAACCACTGGCTGTGTTACAGAGCAAGGCCTGGGGACACCCCCAACAGTACCCCAACCCTGCACCAAGGTCCGTTATGCACGCCGCCAATGGAAAAACGTCTCTCAATACCAGAGACTTGTGAAAAGGAAAAGAATTATTTATTTACAAGTTATACAGGCTTGGAATAATGATTTAAGGTCTCCTTTAAAATACTAAAGTTCTCTAGAATACCCGCAAACACCCACAGTCCTTCCTTCCCCCACTTGCCCAGTCCAGGGTACCGTATCTCAGGGAAAGAAGTAGAAGTCCATGATTCAGGCAGCCCCTTGGTTCCAACACCATCCGCTGTGTCTCCACTGCGATCTCCAAATTAATCCAAAGAACTCTGGTTAATCCAAAACCATGTGGCGCCTTCTCATGGCCCACCAGCAAGAGTCCTTTCACCCCTTTCCTTCCAGGCAAAGTCTCTGCTGCTTCCTAGGCCGTGTGGCAAAAAAAGGGCACCTAAAGTCACGTGGTCCTGCTTCTGTCTCTCAGGCTGAGGGATCCCCACTCCTTAGCCGCGTGGTCCAAGAGAGTGATATGGCTGCTGTGCCTGGGTTTAAATCCCCCGCGCCGACCTTCCCCATTTCTGACTCCTCCTTCAATTGGCTACACCTGCCAGCACTTCATATTCCTCCAGCTTTTCTGGGCTGCCATGTTAGCTGTGCGCAGGTGTGGCCCCATGGCCCAGAGCCAACCATCTCCAAGTTTTCACGCAGGCTCTGTGTCTAGGGGGAGTTGCCTCTGGGCTACATCCTGGGTGGAAATCTCCTCCATCTCCCCCCACCCCCCCCCTCAAAGCATGGCCACAGCTATTTAACATATCTATGGAACCAGTTAAAAGTTATAGATATGTTAAATGACCATGGCAGAGGCTGGCTGCAAAGCTGCTACCATATCCAACAGCTCTGAATGGCCATGCTCCATGAGTCCCATCCCTCGCCCAGTTCAGACCTGTGGGGGTGAGGACATTCTATATACATATTTCTAATATTTCCTGGATACCTTGAGTTCTGGACCCTACTACAAATCCTTGTTTGGGCCCATTTCTTGGCTGCACCCTGTAACAGTTGCACATAGCGTCAGCCTTCTGAATCATCCGAATAGTTAACGCGGAGGAATGTTCAAGCCTAACACAAAATTTGATGCGGATTTGTTGCTCTATTCACTCAGTCATTTCGAGTGTGACAGCCACCAGTACACACGCTCACTCAGTGGTGTCTACGTCCCCCACTGACTAGCACAGTGAAGTCGTCATTGTTCACACGGGGGCATCCCAGTCCACTGTCCTTGGCTGTAGGTTATATTGATGTCGTACAAACAGCTCTTGTTGTTATTAACAATGGCTGGACTTTTTCTGGACAGACTTCATATATATATATATATACATATATATGTAAAATAATTTTATTTATTTATTTATTTATTATTGTTATTCAGTTATGATTGTCCCAGTTTTTCCCCCTTTGCCCTTCTCTGCCCAGCCCCGCCTGCTCCCACAGTCCATCCCCACACTGTTGTCCATGTCCATGGGTCCTCCATACATGTTCTTTGTCTAGTCCCTTCCTCACAACAACCCCATGAGTTAGAAGATACAAGATATTATTATCATCTCCACTTTACAGGTGAGAAAACTGAAGCACATAGCAATTAAATAACTTGCCCAGGATCCCATGGTGATTAGGCAAGAAAGCTGGAGTGTGAACCTGGGACTACAGCCCCAGCACTTGTGTGCTTCACCACTATGTTGTGGCCCCTCCTAGGACAGGAAGCAGACATGAACTTGGCCTGAGTTGGCTGTCCGTGTTCTGAGTCCTGGCTGTCATAGCTTTTATTCATTGGGTCCACTCTGCTTGGTGTGGGCCTGGGATATTTAGGTTGGCTGACAGATAGATAAGCCCTTAGAGCAGAGGCAAGAATGTCCTTCAGGATCCATTCTATCACATTGTCTGTCCCCACATGGCTATGCTCAGCCTTAATGGCCCATGGCCTTGAACCTGATCCTCCCAGAATATATTCCTTCCAGCCCTCTTGCTGCCCTTCTCCTAGGTGACTTTGTGGGAACCTGCACCTATTGCTGGAAGCTACTGAGTGACCTCATGGCTGTGGCAAGGGCTTAAGAGTCAGGAGACTTACTTCTTGTGCCTGCAGGGTCCATGTCCCCCAGGCTGGGCGGAGAGCCCCCTAGGAGCTGCAGAAGGAAGAAGCGCAAGGGCCAGGCGACTCACTGGGTTTGGTCACATTTTCTCCCTGCTCTGGGTGTGGACAAACACAGGGCCATATCCTAACCTGACAAGCTCAGGGGAGGCCCAGGAGGCAGACTTTACAAACTCAGAGTATAGAAGTAACCATGTAGGGTTGTCTGCACATGAAACTTCCTAACTAAAAATGAGTCATGGCAGATAGTCTTGTCCTATCCTTAGCTTCCTTAACAAAGGTTTATTTTTACCTTAACTGAGCCTGTCTATTGTCTTTGTGCATCTAAGATAACATACCTTTGGAATGTCAGAGTGATCTCTTTTTCCAGACCCTTCAGGGCACAGCCTCCCACCAGAGCATGAGACCACTGCACCCCTCGTTGTTATCTTGTTCCCAAATACCATCTCTCTGTGCTGCAGATGTTAATTACCATGTACCCACCAATGTAAAAGCATGTGTCTCCTCATTTTACTTTTTATCCAAACCCAGAGCTTGCCCCGCTTTGCTTTCTCCCGCCTCCCTGTAATCTACCACCGATAGATTTCACGTAACCCTTCCTTTAGTCTCATCCTTTGATTATAAGGTATAAAATAAGTTGTAAAACTGCCATTTTCAGGAGCATTTTCTCAATCCATTGAGATTTTGTTTCCCAGCAATCGTCATCAGTTTGGCTCAAATAAACTCTTATAAGACTTTTTCTTGGGCTGGATGTTCTTTTGTCAACATAGGTGAGCTGTGAATGTCTTCTAGGTTTCTCCCTGTAGAGGGTGGGTGGTCCATCAAAGGCTGATCTCATGGCCCTGGTTCTGTCTGTGCTTAACAGACACTGGAAGTGCCTCTGAGCAGGAGTTGGGGGGTGGAGAAACATGCCATGGACTCTCAGATTCCAAGAAACTAGGCTGCAGAGCTTTCTTCTAAGCAGCAGGTGGGTAGAACCTGCTTAGTCTCATTCATGGCTGTACTCCAATGCCTATGGCAGGTGGGCACACAGTAGGCACTTGGGGAGTATCTGTTGAATGACAGGGCTATAAAGGAAAGTAAATCCTATCTAGTTCAACCTTCTCATTGAACTGGCAGGAAACTGAGGCCCAACAAGGAGAAGTGGCTCAGCTAAGCCAGTATTTATAGCCAACAGATGGGGGAACCAGAGAACAAGGCCAGGCCTCCAGCTGTGCACTTTAGAAGAGATGTTCTTTCCAACACGCCAGGTGGTAGAGATCTGCAGGATGCCTCTCCGAGAGGGAGCCCAAGCACAGAGCCCCTGCTTCTCCTCTTCTCCCACTCCCTCTGATCTCCAGGGACATCTGCTCATTAGCAGCCCAAACTGAATAGACGGGAGGCCCGGGTGGAACAAGTTAACCTTTGCAGTTTAAAGTGCTTTTACCAGAGGAGGGGAAGGAAGAGAAGGAATAGGAGAAGGGAATAATGACGATAATAGTGGTGGCTACGACTTATTGAAGATCTACAGGGGGCTGGACACTGGGAATGGCTCTCTTTACACGTATTATTTTAAATTCTTTAACGTTCCTAAAACATATTGTCTGTCCATGGTCAAAGGATCCTGGTTACTGCTTAAAACAAAGGAAATAATGGAAACTTTCTAAACAGGATGGAAAAAAATATGGGTGGGCCCAGGTACCCCAGACAAGTGCTCGGGGGTCTAGTGCTCAGCCCAGCAGAGGGGTCAGCAAAGCTTTCCCTGCCTTGATTGTGGGCTGCTGTGGCCTGGAGCCTGCAGCCACCGCATGAGCTGTGCAGCCACAGCATGAGCTGTGCAGCCACAGCATGAGCTGTGCAGCCATCAGGTGTTGGGTTCTAATGCCAGCCCCACCACGTGCAACTAAGTAGTTCCCTTGCACATTCTTAAGGTAAGTGGCTAAGAATATCTACCTCTTAGCATTGTAGAAAGGATGAAATATATGTGACAAGAAGGATCTGGAGTCCATAGCACGGCACATAGTAGGCATTTGGCAATTGTTAGTTCTCTCTCCTACCTGTAAACCAGTGTCTACTCCCAAGAAAGATGATGGCCTTGTATCCTCTGTCCCCAAGGAATCAGTATTTTAATCAATGATGCTTAGAAATCACAGAATGGAGGCTCAAAAAGTGCATTTCAAAAGGTAATTGGGGACATAATAAAAACCACTGACATGCCATCTCAAGAGAAATTGAAATGTCCTGACATTTTCCACCTGATACATGAATGAAATTTGAGATAGGTTTTTCCCAAGTTTGGTAAACATTCTGAAGATATACATGACATTACCAATAATAAGTTGTAAGCTGAAAGTAACTTTTCTAAACAATCAGTGATAAAAAAAGTAAAATTTTGTAAAAACAAAAAGTAACTGAGAGACATGTAGGGGCAGAGGGATTTCCTTTTCCCTGGTGCTCTCCTTGCTGGTTAAAGAGCAGGTTAAAATGCAATTATAAAATGTATATATACATACTTTAAACATTTTATTATAATTTAAAATACATAAGCATATATTAACCTGGCATTTTTAAAAACTTCTATATTATGGAAAATTGTCAACATATATAAAATAAGCAGACTAATGTTTTGTGTGTGGCATGACATTACCCAGCTTCAGAAGTTACTGAATCATAGCAAATTTGTTTCATATGTATCGTTCCCCCCAAAATGCTATGACATTGAAGAAAATTCCACACGTAATTTTACTTAATCCCTACTATTTCAGTCTGCATCTGCTATGGACAAAACGGTGTCCCTCCAAAAGTCCTATGTTGAAGCCCTTGCCCCCATTGGGATGGTATTGGAGATAGGGCCTTTGGAAGGTAGTTAGGTTTGGGGGAGGTCATGGCAGGATTGGAGCCCCTCCGAGAAGAGACAACACAAAGCTCTGTCTCTCCACCCACATGTTCACAGGAAAGGCATGTGAGGACAGAGCAGGAAGGCTGCCATCGGTAACCCAAGGAGAGAGCTCTCACCAGGCACTGACATTTCAGGCACCTTGATCTTGGACTTCCAGTTTCCCCAAACCATGAGAAGTAAATTCCTATTGTTTAAGTCACCTGATCTATGGTATTTTGTTATGGCAACCCACACTTACTAATGTAGCATCTCTAAAAGATAAAGATTCTTCAAAACAAACAAACATAACAACAATGATATTATCACACCTATAAAACAGATCATCAGGTATCAGCTGGTGAACTTACGATGTGGGGCTAAGGCTCTTCTCTTGAGTGTGCCCCAACGAACTGGGTCCTATATTGCTTTAAAACAATAACCACAGCTGTCACGTGCAGTTTCAGTTTCTAATGCAGAATGGGAATTTAAAGATATTTTGGAAGATAAGAGAACAGAACTCTCACTCACCGTCTTTTAGAGTTGTCTCATAGTTGACTCACATTTTAGACATCATTTTGTTTTTAGAAACTCACTTTTATTGAGCGTTTTCAAAGCATTCGCCTTAGCTTTCACAGAAATGACTCTTGTTTCTGTACTCATACTTAGTTTTTTGTATTTAGTTATAGATTAGTAATAATAAATACAGTGGGCACAGATAGGTTTGGAAACAAACACAGCTGATTCCTGCTAAGCATCCCACTCAACTTGTTGGAGAAGGAACTTGGAACGCTGGAGTGTGCCCATGGTCATTGCACGGTGCTCTACAGAGGAACTAAGAGCATCGGATGATGTCTAAGTCTGTTAGGTGAAGACTAATGAGAATAAATGTGTTGCTTCTGCATATTTTGGAGATCTTTTTATATTACCACAAATGGTTCCATACCAGTCTTTTTGCATACTGCATAGTATCCATTATACCACATGTCTTAACCCATGTGTTTCTTATTGGTGGGCATAGAAATTGTTTAATTTTATCTCTTCATTTTGCGTTTTTGCTAATATATAAACTGCTTCAGTGAGCCTCCTTATTCACATACCTTGATGTACTTAACCTATGTATCTACAAGATACATTTCTTAGTGTGAAATTGTTGACAAATAAAAATATAAGTATTTAACTTTTTCATTGATATTGCCAACTTGTTCTCCAAAAATGTAATGCTAAATTTACATTCCCACCAACAGTATTTAAAAGTGTGTATTGAACACCCACTCACCAAGTATTACCAAACTTTTTCTTTTTGTACCAGTTTAATAAATAAAAAGTGGTATCTTACTGTTTTTACTTTAATGTATTTAATTTTGAGTGATCTAGAGCATTTTTCATGTGTTGAATGGGTATTTGTACTAATTTTTCTATGAACCATGAGTTCATATACTTTGCTCTCCTCATCTTGTGAAATACTTTTGTGAAACTAGACTTAATTTGACAATATGTTCCCATTGATTTTCTATGTGTAACATAAATTCACAGTGAGGCTAACATGGCTGAATGTTCATCAGAAATGAGTGCTCGCCCCTCCACTGTGTGGCCTTGTCCCTGGGAAGAGGTTGTCCTCCAGGGGCTCCATGTCCCTGACTCTTTTAGAGTAGGTGAGGCCATGTGACAGAGTTCTAGCCAATGGGCTGCAAGCATGGATGCTTTGCTTTAAGATCATTTCCATGTTGTTGACTTTTTAACCATACAGATTAAAATTTTTTTATCATGGTAATTTTTAAAAAATGAATTTTGGCTTATTTGTTATGGTTGGAGTGACTCTCTCTATCCCAAGATTTTTTAAAAATCATATATATATATATATATATATATTAAAGTTTATGTTTCTATCAAAACATTTTTTCCATCTATGATTTATTTCAGTGTGAGGTAAAAAATGTGTTTTCAGCTTAGTTGTTGTTCTTCCCCTGTAAATGGTTAGGCAGTCATTTCCATTCCATTTATTGAGTAATCTATTTTTTAATCACTGACTTCAATTACATCTTTATCATCTACCAAATTTCAATTTGCATTTGTGTTTATATGCAGACTCTCTCCTGCTTTGTAAATTTGTCTATTAATGCATTGTACCAAAGTGTTTTAGTTATTGTAGGTTTACAATAAATACTTTAAAACATTTGGTGAGGAAGTCTATCTTCCCTTTCCCCCATCATTTTCCTACTATTCTCATACATCTGTTTTTCCAGATAAACTTTAGAATAAATTTGTCTGGTCAAAACAAACAAACAAAAAAGAAATTATGTTGATACTTTAACTGGGATTGCTTTGAATGATGAAAAAAATTTTCACAACACTGAAAGTTTTTATTTGATAATATATCTTTTCATTTATTCAAACGTTATTAAAATTTCTTATTGGAGGTTTAAAACTTTTTTTATATAGATCCTGCACAGTTATTATGAAATATATTCTTAGGTGTTTTATCTTTTTTCTTCTTCTTTTTTTTTTAAATTTTATTTATTTATTTTTAGAGAGAGGAGAACGGAGAGAGAAACAGCAATGTATGGTTGCCTCTCACATGGCCCCCACTGGTGACCTGGCCTGCAACCCAGGCATGTGCCCTGACTGGGAATCGAACCGGGACCCTTTGGTTCCCAGCCCGCGCTCAATCCACTGAGCTACACCAGCAAGGGCTTTTTTCTTCTTACTAAAAAAAGGATAATTTCCTACACTATATTTTTAAATATGTTTTATTGATATGCTATTACAGTTGTCTCAGTTTTTCCCCTTTTCCCTCCTCCACGCAGTACCATCCATTCCTTCTGGCATTCCCCTGCTTAGTTTGTGTCCATGGGTCATGCATACAACTATTACAGGCTTCTCCATTTCCTATACTGTTCTTAACAACCCCCTATCTATTCTGTACCTACTAATTTGTACTTCTTTTTTTTTTTTTTAAGATTTTATTTATTTATTTTCAGAGAGAGGAGAAGGGAGGGAGAAAGAACAATGTATGGTTGCCTCTCACACGGCCCTCACTGGGGACCTGGCCGGCAACCCAGGCATGTGCCCCGACTGGGAATCGAACCGGGACCCTCTGGTTCCCAGCCCGTGCTCAACCCGCAGTCAATCCACTGAGCTACACCAGCCGGGCTAATTTGTACTTCTTAATCCCTGAACCTTCTTCCCCATTCTCTCCCCTTCCCCTCCCAACTGATATCCTTCCAAATGATCTCCATATCTATGGTTCTGTTTCTTTTGTGCTTATTTGCTTAATTTATTTTTTTAGATTCAAATTGTTGATAGTTGTGAATTTATTGCCATTTTAATGTTCATAGTTTTGATCTTTATATAATAATGGCTTGGTGATGATGAACTGCTTTAGCTTTACCTTGTCTGGGAAGCACTTTATCTGCCTTTCCATCTAAATGATAGCTTTGCTGGATAGAGTAACTTAGGTTGTAGGTCCTTGCTATTCATCACTTTAATAACTCTTGCCAGTCCCTTCTAGTCTGCAAAGTTTCTTTTGAGAAATAAGCTGATAGTCTTATGAGATCTCCTTTGTAGGTAACTATCTACTTTTCTCTTGTAGCTTTTAAAATTCTCTCTTTATCTTTAACCTTTGTCATTTTAATTATCATGTGTCCTGGAGTGAGCATCTTTGCATCCATCTTGTTTGGAACTCTCTGTGCTTCCTGGACTTGTATGTCTATTTCTTTCACCAAATTAGGCAAGATTTCTTTCATTATTTTTTCAAATAAGTTTTCAATTGCTTGCCCTTTCTCTTCTCCTTCCAGTACCCCTATGATTTGGATGTTGGTATGTTAGAAGTTGTCCCAGAGGCTCCTTACCCTATCCTCATTTTTAATTTTTTTTCTTCTTGCTGTTCTAATTGAAAATGTTTTTCTTCCTTATGTTCCAAATCACTGATTTAATTCTTGACTTCATCCACTCCACTCTTTATTCCCTGTATATATATATTTTTTATTTCACTTAGTGCAGCCTTCATTTTTGCCTGGGTCTTTTTTATGCAGTTGAAGTACTCAATGAGTTCCTTGAGCATCCTAATAACCAGTGTTTTGAATTCTGCATTTAACGGATTGCTTATCTCCATTTTGTTTAGTTCTTTTTCTGGAGTTTTGTTCTTTTCTTTCATTTGGATCATATTTCTTTTTCTCCTCATTTTGGCAGCCTCCCTCTGTTTGTTTCTATGTATTAGGCAAAAATGCTTTGACTGCCTATCTTAGTAGTGTGGCTTATTGTACAGAAGTGCACCACTAAGTTGGATAGGGCACAGCCTTAGGTAATCACCAGGGCAGGGCAACCCAAGTGAACCAGGTTGATGGAGTCTCAGATATGGTGTTGCTGCTCTGTGGTTCCATGTTGGGGAGGGCCCAGAAAAGGTACAATGACCTCTGCCTGGCCTCTGGAGTTTTGTCTGGGAGGAAGCTGTTTCCTGGCACTCACCCTGATGTCAGACACTTCAGATTCTCCCCATATGCCACTGGTGCCCTTTCAGCTGCTGCCCCAGTGCTGGAGCCCAGAGAGAGTGAGTCCTGAGTCTGTCACAGGCCATTTAAGAGGAAATGCCTGAGAATCCCACAGTTTCTTCTACTCCAAACTCCTGATGGTTTTTTAGCCAGAAGTTATGGGGCCATGTCTTCCTGGCACTGGAACCCTAGGCTAGGTGGTCTGGTGTGATGCTGGAATCCCTCACTCCTGAGGTATCCCTCCTGATTTTTATCTACCACACATGTGTATGAGGCCACTCGTTCAACGTCTGCCCCTCCTACCCATCTGGATGAATGTGACTTCTTTATTTCCTTGGTTGTCAGACTTCCATACAGCTTGATTTTCTGACAATTCTGGGTAATAGTTATTTTGTAGTTTAATTGTAATTTTTGCTGTGGCTGTGTTACAAATACCTCCATCTTGACCAAAAGCCTCTCGATAATATTTGATGAACAATTGGTGTTCTACCCTCATGCTCACTCCTGTTGCAGTGTACTTTCTAACTGGCTGTTGTTTGTATAAGAAGAAAGCACCTAACTCAATTCTGTTTTTTTTCTTAAAGTTTTTCAGTTGACTTGGATGCACTGTATAATCATATTATCTGCAGATCATGGTAAATCTGCTTCTTCCTTCGTAATATATTTACCTATTTTCTTCTCCTTATCTAATTGTATTGGCTTGCACTTCCAGAACAATGTTGAACAATGATGCTGGCAGATTCCTACTCCTGAAGATCCTATGTGGGGGTCCTTTGCCTTCTATCTGTTGGCTACTATCAACCTCTTCCAGAGGAAGGAGGGGGCATTGGTTATGTGTGGCGGATTCCGTCCAGCAGAATCCGTGTTGGCCACTATTGAATGCGTAAATCATCTCACACAGAAACACGCAGGAATAGAGAACTGGGACCACGCGACCACTCCCTTATCATATGGGAGAGGCCCTGAGCCTTGGGTCCAGGGGTTTTTATTGCTGTTCTCTGGGACATTACCTCAGAGTGGTATTCATTAACTATGTATAGATTGTAGATTCGCTTTAGGTGGTAGACAGCCCAGAAGGTACATCAAAAGGGTTATGCAAAGACAAGAGGTATGGCTGAACTTTGAAAGGATTATCATCGGTCTAAGGAAGCTAGTTAAGCATTAGCATTTGTTCTTTTGATCCAGGGAGAGAGAGAGGTTTTTTAGCAAGAGTAAGGTTTTATTTTAAATCTAAGAAATATGTTAGCCTGATTCCCCACAGGAAATTCTGCTACCCCATGCGTGGGTCCACGCATACCGGCTTGTGCTTATCACGAGAGTCTTTGCTCATGTATGCATGAAAACACAGGGCTATGCTTCCCTTACTGTGGGTATAAGAATTTCTCTTAGTTATGGGAGGCCTCTGAGGACGTGCAGTCCTTGCTTGAAAGGCCACATTCTATACACCAGTCACCGTGGCCACCTCAACACCCCAGCCCCACCTGTTCCACCCCTGCAGCACTGATCACACAGCATAGGATACCTTCACTGTCGGCCCCACCCACCTATGAGAATGTGAGCTCCTCCAGGGCAGAAACAGGTTCTTTGGTTCACTGCTGTTTCCCTCCAGGCTAGTGACCTGCCTGCCACGTAAAAAATATACAAGCAATATATGGTTAATGGAATGACACAATAGACTTTTGCTGTCTTCTATTAAAAATGCCTTTCCTAATAATTGCCACTCACATTTTTACAACCTTTCCAGTAAAAAGCCCTTTCATATACATCATCTTGCTTTACTCTCTCATTGAAAACTCTGAAAAATTTTCTATCTTAATACTTCTTTTACAGATAAGGAAAAAGAGGTTCAGAGGAGTTAAGTGACCAGCTTAAGATGGATCAGCTAATGAATGGCAGAGTGAGATTCAGTCATGCTTTCTGGTTCTGTCCATTGGACCATGTGGTCGCTCAGTTGACCATCCCTTGGAAAGCAGCTCTGAAGATTTTCCATCTTGGTAATGAAATGTGACTTTTAAAAAAGCTGTCAGCTGAGGGGAAAAAGGGAGTGAGTGAGGGAAATTGTGCCCCTCAGAAGGTGCCACTTATTTTGTTCCTGTGAGCAAAGGGTAGGTTTGAGTGAGAGTCTGGGTAGATGGGGTGTGGCTCAGGGTGATGGGGGTGAGGGTGTGAGAGGGGTGGCAACGTGGACATTCCTCAACTCACTATTCAGATGAAAAGGCCTAACCTCTGGTGTCTTGGAGCCTTAGGAAGAGTGATGTAATGTTGGGCCCTTGGAGCTGAATCTGGCGGTCCTATGGAGGGTAACGCAGGGTACCTCTGGGCACTGTCCACTGTGTCCTGGGGAACCATTCCTGTACACACAGTTCCATTCCAGCCACTTTGGGATGTCCCAGAAGAGAGAACAAGAGCACTCAGTCCTTTCCCTCAGGGTCCCACGTTCCAAAGGGAGAGAAGTAATTTATCATCTACTACATGCCAGGCCCGAGCTGGCCACCTCACATGCATCATATTTCACCTACTTCTCACCACAACTCAAGAATGAGTTGTGATTA
>PVJI01028522.1:0-17140 GCA_004026765.1 Micronycteris hirsuta
TTTTATTTTGCAATTCCCTAGTGACATATGACATTGAACATCTTTTCATATGCTTATTTGCCTTCTGTATATTTTCTTGGGTTAGTCATTTGTTCAGGTCTTTTGCCCATTTTTAAATCACGTTCTTTGTTTTTTTATTGTTGAATTTTAAAGGTACTTTGTGTATTTTAGATAACAGTCTTTTATCAGATATGCCTTTCACAAATATTTTCTCCCAGCCTGTGGTTTGTCTTCTCATTCTTTTAACTGTGATTTTTGCAGAGGTATTCTTCTTCTTCTTTTTTTTTTTTTTTTTTTTTGCATTCAAGAAATAGTCTATTTAATGGAGAGGACAACTCATTAGATAGGAAGATCCCTGCCTTCATGGAGCCTAAGTTTTAATGCAGAAAATGACAATAAACAAATAAATGAATAAACATATAATAGACATTTAAGTGGAGATAGTTGCTGGGGAGAAAATTTAGGGTTAGGGAGTGACTAGAGAAAGCTCACTCTGGCTATTGTGTAGACCTATTGGGGCCACAGTAAAACAGACCACAGTGGGAACAAGAGAAGTGGTGAGACCTGTTCGGAGTCTATTGCAGTCATATGAGCAAACGATGATGTGGGTATGGACTAGGGTGGAAGCAGAGGAGCTGGTGAGACAGATCCAAATTGTGGATGCTTATTAAAAGTGAAGCTGACATAACTTTCTCATGGATTGGGTATTAGAGAAATAAAGGGCTCACGGAGGAAAGCTAGGTTTGGACCTAAGGAACTAAGTGAATGGTCAAACTGGAAGAGGAGTTGGCAAACCAGCGGACAGGCAGGAAGCAGGCTAGGGCAAGTGAAAATTCAAGAGATGTCCAGTAGTCCATTGTGATTCAACTTGAAGCATTTAGAAGTTGGGAGCCTTCAACATATGATAGTGTGCTGGGTATCTGTAGACCTTCCAGACTCTCTCTCCACGCCTCTCTGCCATATTCTCTGCCTCCAGGGAGTCTAACCTGTTTGGATTAAGTCAATAAACTCCAGCCCTCTGGTTCCCAGTTAGATCAGCCAGCTCTGCAGCAGATCAGAAGGGAGATCAAAGTGAGATGGTTTATCCCCTCAGCCCCCTCCCGGCAGCTCCCCCTCAATTACCTGGGTCCTGTCATGAAAATTCACAGTACCCATCAGACAGGTCTCCACACGGCTGTTTCTCCCCAAAAGCAGTAACTGCTCGCTCCCTTCACCTCATGAGGTCCTTGGGTGGTAACATCCTCTCCCCTTACTACCCTCAAACTGCCTCCATCCTTACACCTTTTTTTTTTTTAAGATTTTATTTATTTATTTTTAGAGAGAGAGGAAGGGAGGGAGAAAGAGAGGGAGAGAAACATCAATGTGTGGTTGCCTCTCACATGCCCTCACTGGGGACCTGGCCTGCAACCCAGGCATGTGCCCTGACTGGGAATCAAACCAGGACCCTTTGGTTCCCAGCCCACGCTCAATCCACTGAGCTACACCAGCCAGGTATCCTTACACCTTTTAAGTACAGTAGTTCCCACCTGGTTTCACTTTCCCTGTTTTCAGTTACCTGCAGTTAGCCACTGCCCAAAAATATTAAATGGAAAACTCCAGAAGTGAACAATACATAAGTTTAAAAGGGATGACATGAATCATCCCTTTGTCTGATGTATCCTCAGGTTGTAAACACTCCACGCCTGCTAGTCTCTTAGTTGCTGGCTGGGTTATCAGATCTACTGTTGAGGTATCACAGTGCTTGTGTTCAAGTAACCCTTATTTTACTTCATAATATCCCCAAGCACAGGAGTGGTGGTGCTGGCAATTCCAATATGACAAAGAAGCGTAGAATGCTTCCTTTAGGTGAAAAAGTGTGTATATACAGGAAAAAACAGCATATGTAGGGCTTAGTACTATCTGCAGTCTCAGGCATCCATTGGGGGTCTTGAAATGTATGCCCTGCAGGTAAGGAAGGACTACTGTAGTCCCTTTAGTGAACTCTGTTTGATTTATATTAATTTTTAGTGTGCGTTCTGTTCCCTGTTAGGGCCTTGACTGAATTTAAAAGCCCAAGGTTGGATGAAATCACTTAGGGAGTGAGGAGAGACAGAAAAGAGATTAGAGGACTGAGTCCTAGGATACTTATAGAAGTCGGAAGGAGAAGTTCTGCAAAGGGAAGTTCAGTGAGACGGGAAGAAAATCAGGGACATGTGATGCCTGGGTGGTGGTTCCGAAGGTGGGCTCGAGACAGAACTCTTTCCCTGGGACTCCCAGAACCTCTTATTGCCCTTGCTTATCGTTCCTGACTCCTTCTTGCCTCGGGTGAATTCTCTCTCAGGGGTCTTTAAATTGCTTTGTAATTTGGCTTCTGACACCCTCATATCAGCTGATATGTTGTATATATCTGAGCCCTGAGGGAGATGATGACTTGAGTTCTCAGCTCTCAGCAGCTGTGCAAACCTGCAGATGGGGTTGGGGGAACAGAGAGGAGCCTCCAACGGACATGCACACACAGGCACACACAATTATTTTTACACCTGTTTCAGGTACTGTTCTGTGAATATAGCCAAGGCAGAAAGTGTTCCATATTCACCACTGTTGCTCGGTACCTATCATGATATTCAGTACACACGGGTAGCTCAATAAATTTTTTTTTGATAGATAAATGTTATTTTTTTCAAAAATGGTTTATTGTGACATAGTAATACTATGCCTCTGGTGCATGAAGGCCCCTTTACAGAACTGACAACTAAATCTTTGAATTGCCCTATTATAATATGTCTCTGATTATGCTTTCCTATACTACGTAATGCCTGGGTGTGAATGAAGTTTGTTTGTTTTTAACAGAATTGCATTGAGAAGATGACAACATAAACTCTGCAGAAACAAAGACTGTGGACTTTGGTCACTTGGACTCTGGGGCCATCAGATAAATATATTAGTACTGTACTTCTAACAATGATCTACTTTGTTTACAGTGTGAAACACTATTTACTAATACTTTGGTACCATTCCCAGAAAGCACGCTTCATATGATTGGCAAGTTTTTGCAGCAACTCTTCTCTGTTTCCAGCCTCCCTAGCAGTGTGCTTGACTAATTTCCTCAACTCACGGTACCGTATCCTGAGTTGTCTAGATTAAAAAAAAAAAAATTGTTTCTCCTACTAAGTGGAGTTTGAATCCTGGCTGCGCCACTTTCACAAGCTGTAATTTCATGAAAGATCTTAACTGCTTTGAGTCTTAGTTTCCTTAGCTATAAAAATGGTATTAATAGTACAGCTGTTCCTCATTATTCACAAATTCCACGTTGGTCGATTCTTGCAGCGTTTCTGTAGTCATTCATAAACATGCAATGAAAAATGAGCCACCCAACACGCACGTCCCCGGCTGAATTCAAAGAAGGTGGTGTTTGCCTTCTTATCTCGTCTCATACTGTAAACAAATAACCTTTTTATGGCCTATTTAGTGCCACATGTTTGCGCTTTTATGCTTTTTTGTTTAAAATAGTCCAAGTGTAGTGCTGAAGTACTGTCCAGTGGACACTTCGTGGCACGAGAGGGCTGAGACGTGCCTTATAGAGATAGAAGCTTGTTAGACAAGTTTTGTTCAGGAATGAGTTATAGTGCTGTTGGCTGTGAGTTCAATGTTTCAGAATTGACAATATGTTAAATAAGGGGTCTTTAAACAGAAATACACACCAAAAAAGGTTATGTATTGATTGGTCGATGAAAATATTGTGATCAGAGGCTCACGGGAACTTAATCCTGTATTTCCCTTAGGAATAATCATTCAGTACTGGCTACTTCAGTGTTTGCAATGAATTTACTAAAGACAGGATTTAGATTAGGACCCACTTTGAAGACCTCATTTAAACTTAATTCCCTCCTTAAAGAACTTGTCTTCAAATTCACTTGCATTCCAAGGTAACTAGAGGTTAGGACTTCAACATATACATTTTTGGGAGACCCACTTCAGTCCATGACACAAACTATTCAACTTTATTTCCCATGTCTCATTCTAGCTAGCCAAACTGGCCTCTGGTCACTCCCCGAGGTTCATACAAACCTCTAGGCTTGGCTCATAATATTCCATCTTTACAGTACCTCTGTCTCTGCACATCAAAGCCAAATCTACCTTTCAAAACAATTAAGTTAAAATAAGGTCATTAAGGTGGGCTTTAATCTAATATGACTGATGTCCTTATAAAAAGAGAAAATTTGGACGTGCATGCACACAGAGGAAAGACCGTGTGAAGACAAAAGTAGAAGATTTCTATCTCCAAGCCAAGGAGAGACACCTGGGATGAAATCAATCCTGCTGACACCTGATCTTGGACTTCCAGCCTCCAGAAATCAATTCAGTTGTTTTTTTTTTTAACCCAGTTAGTACTATTTTGTCTTAGCAACCCAAGTGGGCTCGAGGCAAACGAGTTTGGATTGGATTCTGTAGTTAGTGTGAGCAACAAAACTTTTTAAAGAAGGTACGTGATCTCTGCTGTGCTTCAGGAAAGGACCTGGAACCATTTTCTGAAGAGAATGAGCTAAAGGGGGGGAGGTAGGAAGCCGGGGAAACTGCTGCTGGTGGGGCTGATTCTTATACACATATTCAAGGCTAACATAGTGTTGTGTATTGTTAGGCCCTGATGCAAAAGCCTGTTCAGAGTATCAGTGGAGCAAGAGGGTCAGAGTGTGTGGAACAAGGCCAGGAGAACACTTTCTAACAAAACAGCAAAGTTGCACATGTTCTAGAACCCCTTCTACAGTAGCACGTTTGAAATTTTCAGTGGGGCCATGAGAACTACAAAAGATTTTTGCAGCAATGACCACTGAACATAAGATGTCCTATTTCCAAGTGTGCCTAGAACGTGATTTGAGTAGTGAAATACTGAGACTTAACTTGTAAATAACAGATTTCTAGCAGGCAGCCAACGGAGGGTCCTGAGCTGATTGATGTATGTGTCTGGACAAGAGACAGAAAGCCGAAGCTTACTTCAGTTTGTGCCTTTTCACTTCATTTTGTTATTGGCTTTCTGGAGTCTGACTGTCCAAGGGAAACTGAGGCAATCATTACCTGAGTCTACAAAATGGGTAATAAAAGCCAAAAGTAGTAGCTGTGTACGTAGTACAGACGGTATAGTTTGCAGAGGCATTACCGCATGATAGTCACAGGACATGGTAACTAATTTTCTTGGAGGTTGCTGAGGAGACTAGATTTCCTAGAATAACCCACAGTTTGAATTTTGGATGGGCTGAGATAAAAGGACACTTCCAATTGGAACATGTGAATGCAAACATCTAGCAGGCAAAGACTGGAATTTTTAAATTTTAGAGCTATTTGCCTCTGGGTGACAGATAAAGCCAAAGGAATGGATGAGGTACTCCAGGATCTGCTCTGGAACGAGAAGAGAGATAGAGGCTGTGAAGAGCTGCCCTTAGGCTATAGAAGGAGGAAGTGGAGACACACGAGTGGTCAGAAATATAAAAGAAAAACCAAGACCCAAAAGCCACCAGAGGAGGAACAAGTGATTGGTTAAATTTGGAAAGAGTGGAGAGATGAAAATAAAGAGGAATGGGATTAAAGAAGAGGAAGCTCAAGCCGGATGAATTTGATTTCAGAGGAGTGAAAGGCTAGCTCATCTTAGAGAATGGGAAAGGAATTAAAGAGAATAGGAAATGTTTGGATTAGTCGACATTAGGAATGTGAGGGAAGCAAGTGATGCGAGAAAGAAGCAGAGAACCTGTGGAGTGAGGTAGATATTAAGAGACTGGAGAACAAAGGGAGAAGGAAAATGTAGTTTGATTGGAGTGAGAGAGTAGTTGAAAGCCGGCTGGGGGGTGGTGAAGGGAGGCAGGGTTATTATCACATTTCATTCCATAGCTGGTCACAGAGAAGTTCATTGCAGCTTCACGGGGCAGACGAAATTGAAGCTGGACCAGTCTGCTTGGGTGAGCAGGCAGGTGCCAGGGTCTCTGTTGGTACTGGGAGAATATCTCATCAAGCAGGCAGAACAGAGTAGCCAGGACATATATGAACTTATAAAATTCAGGATCTAAGTGAATGGTCAGCCCCAGGGTGGACTGTGGCTGCTGGAAACTAGACACAGGTAATATTCCGAATTTAGACAATGCAAAGAGGCAGGTTTTAGGTACCATGAAAGTCTGCCATAAAGTCCCAGCCTTGGACTGAAGTTTTGGAGGAAAGAGAGAGGTCAAGACCCATGGGGGCCTGTAGGGACAGAACTCTGTCATAGGGATTTAAACACAGGAAAATAAAATGAAAGCCACTCCTTATTCCTTGGTAAATTCTTTCTCTATTTTTAAAAATTAAAAAAATTGCCCGGCTGGTGTAGCTCGGTGGATTGACTGTGGGCTGGGAACCAGAGGGTTCCGGTTCGATTCCCAGTCGGGGCACATGCCTGGGTTGCGGGCCAGGTCCCCAGTGAGGGCCATGTGAGAGGCAACCATACATTGCTCTTTCTCTCTCCCTTCTCCTCTCTCTGAAAATAAATAAATAAAATCTATAAAAAAAATTGTTTCAATGACACACAGTATCATATTAGTTTCAGGTGTACAACATATTGATTAGACATTTATATAACTTGCAAAGTGATCACCTATTCTCTACCAGACCCTATACACAATTATTACAGTATCATTGACTATATTTCCTATGCTATACTTTATTCCCTCATTACTATTTCTATAACTGTCAATTTGTCCTTCTTAATCCCTTTACCTTTTCACCTTCCCGGCTCCCTCCCAATTCTTGATATCAAGTCAAAGCCCAGCTTTAGAACTGAAACATGAGGTTAGAGTTCAACTGCAAGAGGTCTGTCTGATTTTGAGCTTTCTGAATGGTGTTGGAGACCTCCTCCCAGGCTGGAAGCTTGGGGCTAATCAGTGAGTGTGGGTTGAGTGGGCCCAGCTGCAAAGGAGAGGAGTCATGGAAAGTTTAGGGAATTATGGACTGAATAAGAATTGTGAGGTTAGACTGTTGGAAAGTTTATACGTGACTGTTGAGGTTGATGGCAGTGGATGAAATAGAGAAAAAAAACTGAGATGCTCAAATGATCAATGAAAGCAGAGAGTATCCTGAACTTTCATAGATAATAATAAAGAACGTGGGAAAAGGGAAACATAAGTGAATGGCTTGCACTTCCTTCCAAAACAGATATGGCAGTGAGAGAAGTAAGGAGAAAAAAAGCGATGTAACCATGAAACAGAATATGCCAACGCCTACTAACCCTGTGAGTAATGCAGAAACAAGATGGGATGTTGTGTTCAGTGGAGGTAACAGTGGTATTGGTGCAAAACCAAATTTTAACCATAGCGAGGCATGAACTGTATTTAAGACAGTGTGTGCAAGGATGCAGGGGAGCTTGCTGACCCTGGAACAGGGAGTTCCTCATACCTGAAGGGATCCTAGTTACAGGCTAGACATGGAAGTTATGAGAATGGACAGAGCTTAAGTATGAGAAGGAAAAACTAACCCAGGACAGGTGGTTATAAAATTAAAGAAACAGATCATTACAGAAATATATCTGCCCTGATATTCTCTTTTGCCTCTTTTCATGGACATAACTATTGCTTTCATACTTTAGTTTTAAAGGCAGAAAATATTAATGGTGTTTTCCTATGTATGTTAATCTAAGTAAAATTATAAAGCAGATTCAGTGTATGACTGGATTAGGACTCCATCTGTAATAGACAAAATAACGGTCACCACAAAGATGTCCATTTCCTAATCCCCGGAACCTACGAATATACTACCTTCCATGGCAAAAGGGACTTTGCAGATGTGATTAAGGTTAGGACTTTGACATGGGGAGATTATCCTGGGTTACCTGGCTGCATACAATGTAATCACAAGAGGACGAGAGCCAGAGGAAATGTGTTGACAGAAAGCAGAGGTTGGAGTGACGTTGGAGTGACGTGGGGCCAGGAACCAAGGAATGCAGGCAGCCTTTACATGCTGGAAAGGGCACGGAAAGATTTTCTCCTTGAACCTCAGAAGACACATGGATCTGCAGACACTTTGATATCCCCCCCTAAGGCCTGATGTTGGACTTCTGACCTTCGGAAGTGTAAGATAATAAAGTTGTGTTGTTTTAAACTACTAACTTTGTGATACTTGTTACAGCAGCAAGAGAAAACTAACACATCATCTAAGGAGACGATGAAGGGGCATCCAGGCTCTGACTTCCCAATGTCAGGAAAAGGCAAGAAAATGAGGGCTGGAATCAGGAGGCAAAATAAGGAGGGACTGCCAATTGCTATTCCTCACCTTTAAAATTTAATAGAAGTAATAGATTAATTCTTTCAGAAAAAAATTGCAATGGGCCTATGCTTATACACAGATTCCAAAGTGTTTTGAAGTTATGTTTGTCAGTCTGTAAAGAGAATTGGAAATTCTTTCTGGAAAGATTCAAAGGTTCAAAGGAAGAGAGTTATAAATGATAAAAGAGAGAGAAGATAAAATAAGAATATTGCTTTTCTTTGTATTTCTTTTTGCAAGCTATTCTGTGCAGTTTATGATAAAATTAATTCCTAAGAGAGGAAGAAAAATCTTGTGACATAAATTTCCATAAATCTCAACAGAATTTTTAAAGTGCAATGAAAATTCCATGTTGTCCTATAAATTATAGTTTTATGCTGTATAACATCCTCTAGGTCTTCTGAATCAGTTTATTTCCATTAAAAAATAGCTGGTTATAACAGTTAATTTCATTCCATACAGACACTGTCTTTTCCGCCTCCCTCCCTGCCCCATCATGTCTCTTCCTGAACAGCATCTGAAGGATGCTGTGATTTAGTTCAGGCACGTGAGGATGGGGTGAGAGGCAGTATCTTCAGAGAGCTATCAAATTTTTACTTAATGAATTTTTTTTCCCTTAATAACAATTACATTTGCATACAAACTCCATACACAGAGGTCTATCTGGAGAGGAATTTAACTTGGCAATGGTTCTTTTAGCCTTTCAGACATAATGACCACACAACAAGCAGGGAGAGGAGTAAAGCCAAGGGGTAAAAAGTTGCAGCCAACAATATGAGACTATAAGCAAGTAGAGAGTCCAAGCAGCTGGGGGCAGTTGGCGCTATGAGAGTCCGGCCGTGCCTGGCTAGCCAGGGGCACGGGCAGAGTCATGAGAAGGCTGATGGGGAGAGCCAGGAAAGGCAGGCCCTCAGGCAGTGTCCTTCGGTGTGCCAGTCAGAATGTGGTGTTAGCCTGGAGGATCAACTCAGATGCCAGCAGCTGAAGCACAAACAGGACAGGGAGGCTGAGTCTGGGCAGCCGCTAGCCCCTTCCTGCTTTGGTTTTAAGCAGTTTTTCTGATGTAAATGGAAAAAGGATGAGCAGGCCCGTTCAAGTATTGAAAAATTCAGCAGAAGGCTAGATTTTCTGATAATAAGCAAACAAAAAGCTAGTTCTTGGTAGTGCTGGGTTGGAGAGTTTAACAAAAGTGAGCTCCCCACCTTTCTATATGTGATATGAGAAGGATAAATCATAAAGAAAAAGACTGATGTATTAATATCAATATGGATTTTTAAAAACTTCTATATATCAATAAATATTCATAAATAGGGAAAGACATACATATGTAAGATATTCATCATACAAGACAGAACTATGGTTTAATCTATGTGAATATTTATAACAGCAGAAAATGAGCAATGACTGAAATGTCAATAGGCTTAAAGACCTGATGAAACACCCCTACAACGATATGTAAAGGCTTTCCTCTCTGCAAAATGCCAGGCGATGAACAGTTTAGGCTTGTGGGCCACAAAGTCTCTTCGACGACTGCTCGTCCCTCAGTGGTCGCACAGAAGCAGGCCCAGCCAGGAAGGAAACAGAAGCGTAACTGCGTCCCCAACACGTAAAGCTCTAGGAACAAAAATAGGTGTCTGGCCACACGTTATAGTTTGCTGACCCCGTTCCAAACGGTACTTTTTAAAAATTATTTACATCTATACATAATATTCTGGAAAACTGTCAAAATTGCATTCAGTGAAAAATACATATTTCAGAACTGAATCTGTATTTACATAGTATATTATTATTTTATTAACTATACATCAAATTATAGAAATAAAACTGTAATTATGTATTGTTATCTATGAAAATAATGTAAATGTATGAAAATTATATTTATACTTAGATGAAGAGATAGTACAAGCTAAGAAAAAAGCCTAGAATAATAAGTACCAAAATGTTAGCCTGGAAATTATAACCCTAATTTAGGATTGTACAATTATTTTCCTAGTGTAAAATTTTAAATGTGTTTTTTTGGTACTAAAAGTTTTAAAAAGCAATTATGTTAAAACAATTTACGACACAAAATGAAACATTTAAAAATGTTCACATAACCCTACCAGTCATGTGCAGACATTTTCATCTCTCCGCGTCCCCTTTCAGTCCTTACCTGCACTACAGGCTTGTGAAAGCAGGTGCATTTTCCTGGTTTTCTTTGCCTTATTCCTGCTGCGTTCTCAGGGTCAGCAGTTTGTGTTTTATTAAACACAACTCAACAAACATTAGTTAATAGTTGTGATTATGATCATAATGATAATGATGTTGTAGGGCAATTATAGGTAGCTTTTTAAATTAAGGATTCTCGAGGGAAACTAGCAGTTGCAATCACAAGTGTTACTGTCAAATGTTACTCAAGAAAGACCCTTTCAGGAGGGACATTGTGTTAAATCCTTCAGAATGCCTCTGTTCACGTGTTCCAGGGGATCGACACCAAAAAGCTTCCTGGAGCATTGCTACCTCCGCGTTTCCTAGTGCAGCCCAGCGGGCACGGTGGGAATGACTTTGAGGCTTCCAGCAACCGACAGAACAATATGAGCTGATCAAAGTTTCAGCTTGTAAATTATTCTACTTGCTTTTGTCATCCAGAGTCTAGAGTCCCAAAAACATACTCCTGGGTCTGGTGCACAGCTGATGGTACAAACAGTAAAATCAGAGGCTTTTTAACCTTGTGTAGGTTTATCAAAGTCTGACAGTTGATAAGCAAAGTGAGTAATTTTACAGTAGCATCATATGATTCTATAAACTATATCACATAAAGAGAGGTGGGAATAAGATGATGAACTCAAGGATCATAACCTCAGAGTATTGATTAGGCACAGGGGCTACCATAATTATGACCTGGTTCAATGCTCGAATTCTTCAATGATTGGGTTTTACTATCTGGATTGTGGACACTTTTTGACATTTTTATTAGAAATCAACCAACATAACGATGAGCTGAAATGTAGCCTTTATTATAGTCAGTTTAGGTAGAGCTGGAAGGTGGCAGTTATTTGAATCATCTGCAAAAATGGATGGTTTGTAATTAATAATTAAACCCTCTGTTTCTGACATTTTTTTTCTTAAGAACTTTGATATTCTCCCCAAACCAAAAACCCAAAACTAAAGAAACACCTCCTCCCTACCTGCCAACAAAACAAAACAGAGGCATAACTGTTCCCTAATTAGAGAAATTATGCAAATTGCAGTGAAAATGTGAACATGACCTATTAGGTGTGCTGTATACCTACCTTCTCTTTTGTTTGCAGCCGTCTTATTCATATGCCAGAGTAGAGATAAAAGACTTTAAATGGAAGGACTCATATCTTCTCAAGCTTTGGTGGAAGCCTAAGCTTAAGCGAACATTTGGGATCCAATCTTCAAGTAGCAACTGGAATGTATAAGCCGCCATTTTCTCTGAGCTTGGGAACTCAACAAACCTTGGGTGGAGCCACGGCTCCTGTCCTCTAGTATTCCCCGTGCCGGGCCTAGAGTAAATGTTCAATGAGTTAGCTGATCAAAGGTTCAGCTTATTTTTGTCATCCAGTGTCTAGAATCCCACAAATGTATTCCTGGATCTGGTTGCACCGTTAATGGTACAATCAGTAAAATCAGAGCCTCTCCCTAAACTGCTCATGAATGAATAACAGGTCTTACATAAAAACTCCATCTTGACAGAAGTTTGATAAAGTTCTATGTTGGATGGGGTTTGGAGAAAAAAGTGTACTCTCAAACATGCTAGTGAGGAAACGTAAATTATACAATCTCTGCATAATTTATCAATTATTAAAATAAATACAGATTCCCTATAACCCACTTCCAGGAATTCATGCTGTATGAAAATTCTCTTACGTATTCACACACACAAAAATAGTCATTGTAGCATTCTTTGTACTAGCAAAAAAACAAAAGTAACTTGTGTCCATGTACAGAGAACCAGTGAAATAAATTATGATATATACATACAATGGAATTCTGAGCTGATGTGAAAAATGAATAAGATAGAATTATATCTACTGATATGGAAAAATCTACAAGATAGTACAAGTAAGTGAAAAAAAGTCAGGTGCAAAACAATGTGCTCAGTATGCTAGCTAGTTTTATGTAAATAAAAATAGTAGAGGGGAAGAATGCAAATATGTGATTTTATTTGAAAAGGCGATCTCTGGAAGTTTACAGAAGAAAGTGGTAACAGTGGTTCTATGTGGGGAAGAACTAAGAAGTTTCAAGGGTTGGAGTGGGGACTTGCTTTTCATTCTTTTGTGTTCTTTCAGTTCTATCTACGTGTGTAGACTACCTACTAAAATTTTTTAAATAACATGGTCAAAAGTAAACATCTTAAAATTAATTTCCAAGAAGAATGCTTTTTAAAACTTACTGGCATACTTTGAATTATTGTTTTTATATCAGAAAAATGGGGGAAAGGGTGTCCGTCTACATAATTACTTGTAGAAGAATAGAAACCATCTCTGATGAGGAGAATTGGGTGGCTGGGGACTCCAGTAGGAGACTAAACTCCTGTATGGTTTTTGTATTTTTTGTTTTAAAAAATATTCATATATATTTTATTATATATAGTATATAACATATAATATATTGCATATAAGATTGTATATAATAAAATTGTATTTAATTGTATATAATAAAATTATACTTAATTGTATATAATAAAATTAAGATTGCTTTTAAGGTTTACTTGAAGTTAGAGGAAGTGGAGAGGAAAAGGTATCTTAGGAAGTGGGAGCTGCATGCTTGGTAGGGTCAGACAGCCCTAATTTCAGACCTAGACTCTTCCAATAGCTGTGCGATGTTGGGAAACTTGCTGAAAATCTACATGGGGATGTGCGGATTACATGGAAAATATTGGATATAAAGCACATTTCCTTCCATAGCACGTGTTAGGAGGTCAGTAATTTGTAGTCGTTATTATCATACGGCAGAGGAAATGCTTCCAAATCCAAAACAGTTTCAAGGTTTCTAAAGAAGCATTACAGAGCAAGAAGCTTGCACTTGGTTCCGTGTTGCTCCTTGGGCTGTGTAACAGCCCCATTACATGGCATTGGCACTGACCTCACTGACCTAGATCAGTGGGCAGCCCATGACTTGCCCCCACATAACCCAGGGTGGCATGGTGCCACTTTACAACCCCAATTGATTAAATGCTGATATTTTGTGATTTCTCACAAGAGCTATGTCAAATGAACAGAGATTTTAAAAGTGATAATAACAATAAAGAATTGTAAAATCCACACAGCATCTAGCACTTCATCTTTTTTGTCTTTAAACATTGTTAATACTAATCTATTACAAATCTATCAGTATAAGGTGCCAGCTATGACCAAATATAATTTCATTTGCTTTTTTTAATCTAGGTTGTATTATTTGGAATGGTTAGCAGATCTCTTACTATTCTAATGGTAAACAGATGTGTCAATCTGACCGTTCATATGTCTATTGGTAAAAAAACTCCTCACTCCAAATATGTATCCTTTATCTCCGTGGTGCTTTCGTATTGTATTTTTTGGAACTTCAATAAGCAGAGTATGGTATTTAACACTCCTTATATATATACATATACACACAAAAATTTGTACTGAAATTTGCTTTTCACAATTGCTAACGGCATCAAATAAAATAATTCTAAATACATACATTTTTGTATCATTCTTAACAGATGATAATCTCCTGAATGTTTCCTAGCTTGCATTATGACAGTTTAATTTTTTTTCAACTCTGACCTTGATAAAGGCTGAGACAAAGGACAAGATCAGTAACATTCTGTAATGACTGCTGTGTGATTCCGTAACCTGAATCCTGGTAGAGCTGAAAAAAGGAGTGAGGCTGCAGCAGGACTAGACTTCTGGTACAGCATCACCGAATGGGAGAACAGCGACCCTGTGAGGCAAAACCAAGTATTGCACTTGGCTACACAGGAAATTCTTGATGCTTGCAAACTACAAAGGATTTCTGAAAAGGCACTTATTTCACTTATTTTTAAATATCTGGATTCAGAATCAACCACTGAGCGTCTATCTACTGGGGGCTACACAGGTTTACATACATGTTACTTCAATACCTTTCATTTTTAGGTTGACACAGAATATGCTGACTGAGGGAAGGGGGCAGGAACTGCAAGCACGGATTGTTTTTATATACAAATGCCCTTAATGATTGACATACAGACAATAATCTTGAGTTGTTGTACTCTTGTTTCTTTTTAATTGGACTAGCTATCAATCACATTAATGTAGGCTGAACGAAGACTTTAGAGAAAATGTTAGGCTACAGAGGAGAAATATTAATGCAAAAAAACCTCCTCAGGTATTTTATATTCCATGGCTTCCGCTGGGTCAGTATTTTTCTTTTAATGTATGTTCTACCAGTTTTCCTAATTATGAAGAACGGAAGAAAACAAACTTCCATAGTACAAGTATCTCCTCTAAGGAAACAGCGTCATTGTTACTGTGGTTGGCTAGTCCTCTGACATGTTTTCTTAAGATGCTGAATAGGTTTCCTTTCTCAACAGTCCATCCTTCCAGCAATTCAATACTTTAGGGTTAATGATCTTTGTGCTCTGTTACATTTCTTGCTGATTAAAATTTATGAAGGGCTTAAGTGTACACTTTTATCTGCATTAACATGTGATTAGTCCTGATACACCAGATGTACTGTGAAGTTCTTTTCATTTGAAGTTCATTTCAATGGTTTATTAAAGTAATGCGCCCAGTGATACATCAGGAGAACAAGCTGACCTGAATTTATAAAATGAATGATCTGTTTTCTAACATTTTTCTAAGTTATTTTAAGTAAAAAGATCTAAGCATGACATTCCAGTATTTCTTCAAGCTATTTTCTTTGTGTTATCAGCTTGAAGATTCCTCTGCACTCCAGCGTGTCTTTGTGGAAGACAATCACAGCATCTTAAGCCTTCCTGAAGGCTAGGGGTGTGGTCCTCATTAACCTTGCTAAACTGTTTCATTTTCTGATGAACTCTGAACTAGTGGAACAAATACTTTGCTACTTTTCAGCACAGATAGTATCTAATTTCTACATGCATGGGAGATGTGAGATAGTATTGCTGAGAAATAGCGATCTATTTAACTTGCTGTATAAGAAATACTATACTTTTAAATGTTAAAAATGTCTTTGATATTTAATTATTACAAGAGTAGCACATATTTTATAGTACATCAGCTTTATTAGTCAAACAAAAATATACAATGCAAATGGAAATATTTTTCATATTTGATATACATCTACAGTGAGAGCTTTAACCATGGAGGCAACAACCGTTAACACAGAGTAGTTAGGTGCACTGTGCTAGGTGTCAGTGAGCTCTTTCTATAGAGGTTTAATAGTAAACACAGTAGACAGCTTAGTGGGTCACACAGTCTCTGCTGTAACTACTCAACTCTGCCGTACAGAAAAAAAGTAGCCATAAATGAATAAGCATGGCTGTGTTCCGATGAAACTTAGTTTATGGTGACTGAAATGTGAATTTCATATAATTTTCACGTCGCAAAATATTATTCTTAAAAGTATTTTTAAAAAACAATAGAGAAATGAAATACTCATTTTAGCTAACAGGCCATACAAAAACAGAAAGCAGGTTGGATTTGGCCCCCGGCCCACAGTTTGCTCACCTCTGCATTATCCCATTGGGTTGGTGGGGTTTTCCTAAACAATCAGATATATGGTAATTATGCGTCAAGCAGTGGGAGTTTACTCACTAGCCTTGTCCTCCACCCTACTTTCTATTTTCACAGAATTGGGGGTTTTCAAAGATCAAGCTGCCTGCAGTGTGGCCGAGAAGCAAAGCAACAAGTTGTCGCAGTAATCCAGGGAAGGGACAACGGAGATCTCAACTGTGCTGGCAGAACAGGGGACTAAGACCTATCCGAGATGTATTTATGATAAAGTACTCAGTTGGATGAGGACTAATTACGTTGTTCTTACCTCTCTCATGAGATAAAAGAGATGGATGACAACTTAAAAGTATACTTTTTATGTAATTGAAAAATTAAAAAAATTAAAAAAATAAATAGCCCTGCCTGTGTGGCTCAGTTGGTTGGGCGTCGTCCTGCAAGGCAAAAGATGGCCAGTTCGCTCCCTAGTCAGGGCAATAAAAAAATAATAATTATAATAAAGTATTAAAGTGCTACCTAAATTTGTCACAGTCTTCATTTAATTATTTATAACCATTTTAAAAATTACAGAGTTCTATTGGTGTCTCTGATTTATTGATTCCTCTATCCCAAAGTGGAGCACATTTTCATTACTTCGCCATAAAAGTTAGTTGAAAATACATTAAAAAAAAATACCCACCTGCCTTCACCACACTCGCAAACCGGCAATCACCACGTGAAGACACTTTCTCTCAATTTCCAGAAATTTACCTTGCTCTAGCGGGTTCCTACGGCAGCCCCCACCTTCGCCAAGCAACTCTCTCGGACCCGCCCCGACATTTCCCCTTCCCTTTGCCGCTTCTACCGCCACTGCAGCTCCAGCTCCACAGGCCAATTCCTTCCTTCATTTTGTCGCCTTTCCCTCGCCCCGCCCCAATGGCTGTCTTCGATTGGCTAAGGTGACAGTACCGCCGCAGGATGCCCCAGAACCCAGTTATGATTGGCTAAAAAATAGCCGGACCTTTCCCGATTGGCTGAAAAGAGAAGGCAGCAAGTGTGACTGCGCACCGGGGGTGGGGGCAGCGCTTTGTTGCCCGAGGGGGGTGGCGGTGGAAGTTCTGGGGGTCAGAGGCTACCGCTGGTCTGGACCCGCCGTCGCCGTCGTTGCCGTCACGTTTCCGGGAGCCTTCAGCGTAGGAACCGCGCCCACAAGCAGCCATGAGCGGCGGCGTGTACGG
>PVJI01028523.1:0-16423 GCA_004026765.1 Micronycteris hirsuta
TCCCTTCAACATTTCATACAATAAAGGCTGGGTGGTGATGAACTTCTTGAACTTGATCTTATCTGCAAAGCACTTTCTCTGCCCTTCCATTCTAAATGAAATCTTTGCTGGGTAGAGTATTCTTGGATGTAGGTCCTTGCCTTTCATGACTTGGAACACCTCTGTCCAGCCCCTTCTTGCCTGCAAGGTCTCCTTTGAGAAATCAGCTGACAGTCTTATGGGGATTCCTTTGTAGGTAACCGTCTTCTTTCCTCTCGATGCTCCCAGGATCCTTTCCTTATCTTTGACCTTGGGTAATGTAATTATGATGTGTCTTGGTGTGACTAATTTTTAATTTTTTTTATTTCCTCTACCCAAGATAAGCTTTAGCCAAAGTGATGAGCTTTTGACATAGTGTGCCCGAGCGCAGGTCCGACTGCCGGCTGCTACAAGAGCCGGTACTCAAGGGGCAGCTGCTGATGCCTAGGAAAGTGGTTTATTTTCAGGTGCCAGCCAGCTGGAAGATGGGGGAGTCACACCTCAAAGCCCATCTCCGGGAAATGGGGGACTCATGTCACAAAGCCCATCTCCACCTCTCAGTGGAGGCACAGGTTTCATAAGGAGGGGGAGGGGACCAGAACAAAGAGATCAAGGGAAGGGGTTGAAAAGCTCTCTATGTGCAGGCGAGCACAGTGAATTACAGTAAGGCAAGTGACGGTCCGGTGTGCATGATCCTGGTTTAGTCACCCGGGCTTCACACCATATCAGCTTCACATCATCCTGGCTCCATGGTTGAAGGTCGGCAAATCTCCCGGAGCTGGGATGCTTGGAGGTCGAAGTCTGTATCTTCTGAAATTAGTTCCTGGGATTCTTATACAAATATACTATTCATCTGTAAGCTACATACTAGTCAGAGTCAGCACGTACAGAAACAATGTCAAAAGAATGGCAGGGTGGGTTGAATTTCCCACCCTTACAACAGAACTTCAACCTCTGAGGTCCACCCTCTGGTGGCCACTTCCCAGGGAATGATTAGCCTGGAAAATTGGTGTTACTGCTCTTCTATATGCCTAGGCCATTTGGAACTTGTCGTCCTTGTGTAACTTCTTCACAGGATTCAATCCTTCCCATCCACATGCCCCAATGGTGCTTTTGGATAGCTCTGTACCTTTAGGACTATCACAATGTATTATTTTCTGAAGTTATTCCTGGACGTGTAAGTCATTTCCCAGTGGAAATGGCTCTTTTCTTGCTGCTCTTGATTCATCGTGAGATATTTGCTTGCCATCCGCTTTGCATACAGCAGAGTCTGAGCCTCTGAAGTAGTATGACATTTTTAAATGGTCACTAGGCTTGGGGTTGGACAGTCTGGGTTCAAGTCCCAGCTTTATCACTGCCTAGTCCTCTGGGAGGCTGCCCCTGGACTGAACGAACTCAGGCAGCCCTGGGTTTGAATACTAGCTATTCATTAACTAGATGACTTCCGGCTGAACCACATAAACTTTCTGAGCCTCACTTTTACCATTTGTAAAATAGGAATGATAATACCTACCTGGTAGAGTTTGCTGTGAGTAGTTAATGACGTACTATGCCTAACACAGTGCTTGTCACATTAAAAAAGCCACTCAACAAGAGTGACATCTACTCCAGCCCTCAAGGCTGTCATCTTCCTCTGAACTTACAGCACTCGATGACCCCCACAGGGCTGGAATACTCTCGTGCTCCTGGGCCCAGCATGCAATGAAATCAATGATCACAAGAAAAACAACACTGCAATATTTGGGTAACGGGGCAGTTGGGAGCCTTAGCCCGAGGAAGGAAACAGGGAACACTGAGGCCCGTGGCACGTCGGCCAGCGTGTGTTCCAAGTAACACACACACTTCTCCAGCCCAAGGTCGCCCCACAGGAGGACAAACCCATGTCAACAGCTCTTCTCTCTTTTCAAAAGAAGTCAGAAATCTGGAGTTAAAGTTCTCAGTTTTTAAATACCAGCTCCCTAGAAAACAAACACATACGTAAACAAACTTGGAGCCCACGTGAAAGATTTCTGAGCTCAGTCCAGCCCCCTGACTAGGAGACTGTTCAATTGTATTTATTTGATATCACTTAAACACTGAGCTTGTATTGCTCCTTAGCCTTTTTTATATTATTGTGTAATTGTCAGTGGTCAAGTTCTGGCTCCAATTATATCTTATTAAGCTACTTGACTAAGACATTTGAGAGCAGGGCTGGTGTCTTGTTCAGGAAATAGCTGCAGTTGGTAAACTCTCTTTGGGTTATAGCCTTTAAGCTCTTGAAATGGCTTGCTTCTCTCCAGAAGAACGTGTTTATTTCTTTCTGCCATGACACAGGCGTACAACAGCTGGCCGCCTCTGGGAGGTTGAAAATAAACAGGTTCAGGAGCTCCGAGGACAGCAAATGGGCGTTATAGGTGAAGAAATGGCCCAAAATAAATACAGCTGTTGAGACGGAAAGTTCTATTTACTTTGGCTCTTTTGAGGTCTACACTGGGGGAGGGAGAGTGGCTAATCCTGAGACTTTACACACACTGACAAGGGAGACCCCACTTAGGAGCTGGCCCCCAGCGCTCAGCAGATTTATACAAGTCGTCTGGTATATACTTGATGGTTAGCAGATTCACTAGGTATATCAAATGATGGAGGATATTTTAACAAAACGATGAGTTAAGTTCTCTGCACTAGAAGGCCCCTGTTAATATCCTTTCTGGTTTGGAATATAAGTCTCATGGAACATTCTTTAACAACAAGCTTTTGTTTGCCACGTAGACATAATAGAAAAGACACTAGCTTGGGAGGCAGACAATCTGGGCTCTGGTCATAGTTTGCTAGCTAGCTGCATGGCCTTGGTAAATCATTGCAATGTTCTGAGCCCCCGTTTCCTCAGCCGTAAGGGTAGGGCTTCAGGGAGAAGATCTCCAGGGAGGCAGTGGGAGCAGCAGGAAGGTGTGAGGTGAGGAACCAGGAGGTCCACATTCACACTCCAGCCCTACTAACTCTCCCCTGTGGGAACCTGGATGGCAAAGAATGTATTTTCTGACTCTGTCTCCACCTATGCCAGTAAGAACTGGTCACAGTCTCCTACCTAATGCTGCAACTATGAATTAGAGTAGAATTTACATGAAAGTGCTTTGTAAATGAATCTGCAGACATTGGCATCAGAAAAACCTAGCTTTGAGTCCTGTCTCCTCTATTTCCATGTGCTCATGGAAAGGTGACTTAAGATCTTTATGCATCCTTTTCCTAATTTACAACATGGAAATAATACCTGTTTCATAGTGTTGTTGTGATGATCAAATTAAGTAAAAAAGTGTAAGCAAAGTGCCAGAATAGGGCCTGGCACAAAGTGCTGTAAATACTAATTATTATTGTTAGTAAAAGACAAATGCATTGATATAAGATCTCCATTCCATAAGACTATGACTCTGATTAGCTGAATTTTAAACCAAACTTCTCTTTTACACTTTGATCTCAACCAAAATTGTTTCTCTCTCTTTACCAAAAAAGAAAAAAAAAAAGGCATCAAACAACAAACAAACAGAAACAGTCATCAAGTTCAAGTTGAGCATGAACCTAGTTGTTTTCTGAAGCCCAGGAGAGAATAGAACAAAGACATCCAAACACCGTAGCCCAGGCTGAGCCTGCCCAGCATGGGCCTGTTGCACTGGGGTAAACAGTAATGGGAAAGTTTCCTTCGGAAAGAAAAGGGAGCCCATGGAAATACTTGGGTCTGTAGCAGTCCAGGAAGCAAACGCAAAAATCCCAGACAGATACTGTTGTAGATTGTGTTCTCAAGTCGATACTTCTGTAAAAGCCAGTTCAGAGGAATAACTCTTTATATAAATGGCTCTAAAGGCCTCACTAATATCACAGGGCACACATGAAGCCAAACTGAATCCTGTACCAGATGGCAAGAAATGGGTTGAAACTCCCCTACTAAAGCAAATGAATTAGTCATCGACTTATTCATTCCAATTGAGCTATTCTGAGTCTAGTAATAGGAACTACGCTGGATGTTGGATGCTACAACCATAACAAAGGCAAAGTGCCTCCTCTAATGATCTGAAATACAAAGATTCTCACACATATCACCCTAAGAGCTTTGGCATGACAGAGCTGTAGTGAGTAAACGTTAAGGCTGATGAAACAATATTGAAAGGATGCACTCTACCACAGGACCTTACTGCTGACAATCTATCCCCACGAAAGGGAAAGACTGGCTATATATATAGACGTGTTCATGAAGCATTATTTATAGTGTTAGTAGACATATAAACGTTGAAGATATTGAATAATAATGGTTCAAAAAGTTGGGCGCATGAAATACTGTGCAGATATTAAAGTGAATATAATTGTGAAGACCAGCAAGAACCGTGTATTTGTATGAGATAGAAATAATACAAAACTATGATGTATCAAAGACCTTCAACATGGGGTATGGTTACATCTATGAAAAATAAATATTTGTTTCTGAATAAGACCTAGAAGGGAATATAAAATATTTGTAGTTTTATAATAACAGTGGAGTTTTGGATTTTTTCCCTTTTTTGAGACTTTCTTTAGTGTTATTACATGTGTAAGCAAAGTAAGAGTAACACATGCTATAATTTGATGGATGGAAGAAAACATTTCTTGTCCTTATAAATATCTCCTTTAGCACCGTATCATTGAATACAAGGTTTATCAGCTTTTAATCCTCTTTCCAATCTAGTCCCTTTCTGCATTACCATTGCCACTGCTTTAGTTCAGCTCCTCAGTTCTCCTGTCTCCTGACATAGCCTACTAACTCATCCGTTTTCAGACTTCGTGTTTCTCCTTTCACCTAAAAGTCTTCTTGTCCTCAAATATTCTGTCCACATGAATAAATGACCTTCCCCCAACACACCACACATGCACAAGTGTCTTATGTCTGAACCTCACAAAGCATAAACACACAGCTTCCTCTCTTGTATTTCACACATACTGTCTTTGGCATGACTAACTCCTAAGTCCTGCCATTTGTACTGAGCAGTAGAAGAGTGTACCAAGGAAGACTTAGGTTCTACCTAAGAATAGCTAAGATACTTCTGGAGAATTAGACCAAAGTGAGGGGACTTGTTATACAAGATATAAGACTAATTAAAATCCAAAATAAGTAAAATAGTGTGGATTCTCTGCTCAGGTCCCCAGTAGGGGGTGTGTGAAAGGCAACTACACATTGATGTTTCTCTCCCTCTCTTTCTCCCTCCTTTCCCCTCTCTCTAAAAATAAATAAATAAAATCTTAAAAATAAGTAAAATAGTGTAGCTGCTATCAGACCAAGCCTTTGTATTAAAAAACTAAACTTCTGGAAAAAATATAAAAAACAACTCCTGGAAGAGTTGGAAAGCAAATAAAAACAGGTAGAAACTGCTGAGGAGTCTACACTTAGATGAAGGTAATGGAACTGGTGAGCTTTTCATTTAAAATGAATTTTTATTTAAGGAAAGCATTAATTGGCTGAAACTCTAATAGAATCTGTAATCTCAGTGGCTTGAAAAAACCAAAGAACAGAGTTTGCAACCAATAAAGTAGCTGAAAAGCAAGGGAAGAAATCCAGGAAGAAGAGACCCAGAGAAAGAGAGTCCCAGATTCTGCGTGGACCTTCTCCCCACGTCTCTGGCTGAGCCCTGAACTGTGCGTGTGTGGAGCGGACTCTGTGGAGCGGACTCTGTGCAGCCTGCTGAGCAAGGCTAAAGAGGTTAAAACATAGATTTACCTGCAAAGTAGACAATTAGGAGTTTGAGGTCAGCAAAGTTAATTGCCTGCAAAATCAACATTCTCGGAGAAATACAACAGAATTCAGAAAATGATACAAAATACCATTTACAGTGTCCAGGATGTATTTTGAAATTATTAGACATATAAAGAAATAGAACAATGTGATATACACTCAGGAGAAAAAACAATCAGTGGAGACAACTGGCCAGATGTTGAGATTAGCTAAGATTTTATTATAACTATTCTCAAGAACATAGAAGAAAACATGTTCATAATAAATGAAAAAAATAGAAAATCCTTCAGCATAGAAACATTAACTATTTTTTAAAATGAAAATTATAGAATGAAAAAAAAAGGCTGAAGTTCAAAAATAAGAGATTTTCTCAGGAAGAAATGGAATGATAAATAGAATAAGAAGCAGGCCCGTGGCAGTGTAAAAACTTGATACACAACTGATGTGACATTGAAGATCAGTGAATAAGAAACAGACTATTCAACAAAGTATATGCAATAAAGGGACATCCATACAGAAAGTTCTTAAAAAAGAATGGATTTCTCGCTCACACCATATGTGAAATCATTTGTAGGTGGATTATAGACTTAAATGTAAACAGCAAAACTTTAAGAATTTTAGAGGATGATACTGTAGAAAATTTTCATGACTTTTGGGCAAGTAAGGAATTCTTAAACAATAAACAAAAAAGACTAAACATAAAATTATAAATGGAGAAATTTGAATATATTTAAAAATGTTAAAGCTAGATAGAGTATATGTAGAGTACACTACGACTTTTATTAAAAAAAGAAGAAGAAGAAGAGTGTATATACAGGTATTATTGAAAAGGAATCAGAGGAAAGATAGCCAGCAACAGATGAAAATTATCAGCAATATTAGTAGAGTACTTGGGAACTGAGTAAAGAGAGAAGAAATAAGGATGAGGGACTATCTGAGTGTGTGTGTATAGAGAGAGGTCTATAGGAGAAAAGTCCAGCCATTGTTAATATAACAAGAACAGTTTGTGTGGCATCAATGTAACTTTGGCGGCCAAGGAGAGTGGACTGGAATGCATATACATGAACAATGATGACGTCACTGTGCTAGTCAGTGGGAGCGGTAGATGCCGTTGAGTAAGCATGTGCACTGTGTGGCCTCGCATTCAAAATGAATGAGCGAGTAGAGCAACGAATCTGCATCACATTTTGCGTTAAGCTTGAACAGTCCTCCATAGAAACTATTTGGATGCTTCAGAAGGTCACAGCTATGGGCAACTGGTGACTGGCAGCTCCATCACAACAATGCATTGGCTCACGTATCACATGTGATGCAGAGTTTCTTGGCAAAACGTCAAATCATACACATGACTCAGCCCCGCTACAGCCCAGATGTGGCACCCTGCAACTTCTGCCTTTTCCCAACACTAAAACCACCTTTGAAAGGGAAGAGATGTCAGCCCTGGCAGGTATGGCTCAGTGGATTTTGTGCCGACCTGTGAACCAAAGGGTTGCCAGTTGTATTCCCAGTCAGGGCACTTGCCTGGGTCGCCGGCCAGGTCCCCAGTAGGGGGTGTGTGAGAGGCAACCACACATTGCTGTTTCTCTCCCTCTCTTTCTCCCTCCTTTCCCCTCTCTCTAAAAATAAATAAATAAATAAATCTTTAAAAAATAAATAAATAAAATCTTAAAAAAAGAAGGGGGAGAGATTTCAGACCGTTGATGAGATTCAGGAAAATATGACAGGGAAGTTGATGGTGACTGGGAGAACTGTGTGAGGTCCCAAGGTGCCTACTTTGTATGGGACTGAGGCATCATTGTCCTGTGTACAATGTTTCCTATATCTTGTATCTTCTTTAATAAAGGTCTCTATTTTTTACAGTACATGGCTGGATACTTTATGGACAGGCATTTTACTAATATATATTTATATATACTCATCTGTAAAATATGCAAACACTATAAATATTTTTAAAATCAAACCAAAATGAATTCTTAAATCCCAAACTCTTGAACTGAATAAAAACAAATGACTACCTATAAATCAAATTGATAGAACACTCAACACAGAGAGAAAATAATTAATTCAGGTAAATTTTGAACACAATTCTCTGATTGCTCACCATTAATATGAGATAGTCTAAGGAAAAAAAACTGCAAAGGAATTTTGAACTCTATTTAGTAGATTTATTTTGAATGGGTGGGATTGCTCTAAGACTGTTTTGTGTGAACTGTAAGATAGAGCAAATGAGTAAATTGGTGTTTGGGGTGTTGTTTTGGAAGCAGACTTTTCTCTATGGGACAAAGGAGTTATAAAAGTGAAGAAGGCGAAGATAAGAAATAACACTGTGGGACTGGCTTTGAATTAGAAATATCTGTTAAGAACTGAAGATATTTTAAAAGAAATTTCCTAGCACTTCCCTCTGAAAGGAGCTACAACTATGAGGCACCAGTGGCAATGAGCACACCTAGCACCTGGATGTCGTGTTTTCAATCTCATTTCCCACCAAAAGGAACCAGAACTCCTTGGAGAAATGGCTGACACCAAGTCCAGAACGAGGGATGTACAAAGTAAACCTGAAATATCACATGGTGTCAGAGAACAAGTATACGTATGTGTTTAAGGACTAGTGAACTCATGTTGTCATCAGCCACAGAGGTATTTTCCAAATGAAAAAGTATTTGGAACACTAATATGCAAAGGAGACAAAAGCAGAACTGTGACAAGGGTGGGTGGCTCAGACCCTTGATCATTAACCTTCCATCTCATCTCCCATCTCCACTCAGTGGCAGTCCCTGATGCCCACAGTTTGAGAACAACTGGTCTATCGAAAAGAGCCTGGATTTCAATGTCTGAGAACCTGCATCCTAGCCCAGATGTGACCAAACACTGGCCACAGTGTTAGGTAAATATTTAGTCTCTCTGGGCCCTATTTACTTATGGGTAAAGCAGGGATTAAGTTACCAGTTTCCCTCTTTCACAGTTGTTGTGAGGATCAAAGAAGAGAATAGTTGTGAAAATGCTTTGAAAGGTTAAATAAAATGGTTCTGTACAAGGGCAATTTATTACACCCCATGGAGCATTTAGACACATTCGTGTATGCCATTTGGCAGCTGTCATTCTTAGCAATTGCCAAACAGCAGCAGTAGGGGGTTTTAGATACATATCAGGAGAAGACAAGGTATCTGTCCAGCCTCCCTTTCATCACAAATGTACTAGTCATTACTGTGTCAGTCTTCTGGCTGTACAAGGACAAAGATGAAGAAATAGGATCCCAAGCATTCACTGTCTATTAAAAGGAAATTAGCATCAATAAAATAGATACAATGTTCGAAAGTACAGGCACAATGCTAGCAACATATACATTACATTTGCAACCAGAAGACAATGTAATTAGTGATTCCAGGACTCAGGGTACAGAGGGATGGTGGAGAACACTGTATAGAAGCAAAGGTGCCAACATAGTAAATCAGCTGACAACATTTAGTGAGACCTCACCTGGAGGTAAAGATGGCAGACTGAAACCATGTATCCCCTTTTATTCACCCTTGGCATTCCAGGAAAGGTGCAACCTGAATCTGGCAAAAGGATACACTATGAATCAATAAGTGTTCATATCGTCAATTCAAGTTTGGTTTAACATTTAAAAAATAATCAATTACCTGGCTGGTGTAGCTCAGTGGATTGAGCGCGGGTTGGGAACCAGAGGGTCCCGGTTCGATTCCCAGTAGGGGCACATGCCTGGGTTGCAGGCCAGGTCCCCAATGAGGGCCATGTGAGAGGCAACCATACATTGCTCTTTCTCCCTCCCTTCTCCTCTCTCTGAAAATAAATAAATAAAATCTTTAAAAAAAATAAAATAAAAAAATAAAAAATAATCAATTGATGTAATTTGCCATATTAAGAAGTTGAAGAAGAAAAATCATATGATCATTTTAATAGATGTGGAAAAATATTTAATACAATTCAACATTCTTTTGTGATTAAAAATAAAAAACTTTGCTCACATTCTTTTGCAATTAAACTAGAAATATAAAGGATCTTCTTTATGAAAAAATAAATAAAAATAAAATGTTGGCCCTTGCCAGGTAGCTAAGTTGGTTAGAGCATCATCCTGATATGCCAAGGTTGCGGGTTTGATCCCCAGTCAGGGCACAACTAAAATATAGATGAACCATCACTCAGAACCATTAGAAATCAAGTGGAATGGAAGTTCCACAACCACAGAATTAAAGACACCACATCCAATCTAGACTGGTACGAGAGGCAGTGACATGGAACTGGCTGGTCTCATACCCATGTATGGTGGATAAAAATTAGGGAGGGATATCACAGGAGTGAGAACTCCCAGCCACACACCAGGGTCCCCAGCCCAGGTTCCGGTGCCAGGAAGATAGTCCCCATAACTTCTGGCTGCAAAAACCAGCAGGGATTGAGTCAGTGGAAGAAACTTCTAGAGTCCCAAACAGTTCCCAGTAAAGACCTCACACATAGATTTATTGAGACTCACTCCCACTGAGCTCCAGCACTGGGGTAGCAGCTTGAAAGACACCAGTGGCATACAGGGAGGAACTGAAGTGTCTGGCATCAAGGCTGGAGCTGGAGCAATCTTTCTCCCAGACAAAAAGGCAGGCAGAGGCCATTGTTCCTTTTCTGAGCCTTCCTACCACAGAGCCACAGAGCCAGCAGGTTGGTGCCATATCTGAGACTCCAGCAACCTGGTTAACACAGTTTGTCCCACCCTGGAAATCCCCTGAGATTCAGTTCCACTTAACTTATGGGTCCCAAACTTTTCCATATAAATGGCTGATCTTGGATTATGCTTCACAACTTTCTAAATACTATCAAACAAGCAACAGCCAGCTTCAGTAAGGTCCCAATGACCATACCTCTGGCTAGGTGGCCCCAGGCTGGGCACTAGCAGCAGCCAGACTAGATTCATAGCTTGGCTTCACTTGGGAATCTCCAAGCCCAGTACAAGTAGCAACCACCTCATATTGCTTTATACTCGGGCAGGGTGGCCCCAGGCAGAACACAGGTGGGGGTTGACCTTGGTCTGCACCACCAGGTAAAACCTAGAGACCCATTACTGAAAGCTTGTGCACCCAGTGGGCAGCTACAGACCACAACAGCAGCACCCTGACCCTGCACAGAATATTCTCCACAGACAGCAAAGGTTGCTGGTCAGTGGATACAGCCAGTCCTTGCAACTAACTGGCCTGGGTAAATCCCTCTCATTCATTTGCCAATAGCAACCAAGGCTCAACCACAAGAGGAGGGTGTACTCAGCCCACATGAAGGGTGCACCTTGCGTAACCAACTTGGATGATAGGGGAGGTAGTACCACTGGATCCTGCAGGACATCTATTACATTAAGTCATACTACCAAGAAAGGGAGATATAACAGTTCTACATAATACATAGAAACAAACAGAGGGAGGCTCCCAAAATGAGCAGACAAAGAAACATGGTCCAGATGAAAGAACAAATCAAAACTCCAGAAAAAGAGCTAAGTGAAATGGAGATAAGCAATCTATCAGATGCAGAGTTCAAAACACTGGTTAGAAGGATACTCAAGGAACTTAGTGAAGACTTCAACAGCACAAAAAAGATCCAGTGGGAAATGAAGGATGCACTAACTGAAATAAAGTACAACTTACAGGGAAACGACAGTAAACTGGATGAAGCTGTGAATCAAATCAATGATTTGGAACATAAGGAATCAAAAAAACAATGAACCAGAACAACAAGAAGAAAAAAGAACTTAAAAAATTGAGGATAGTGTAAGCAGCCTCTGGGATAACTTCAAGCATTTCAACATTTGCAAAATAGATGTGCCAGAAGAATAAGAGGAAAAGCAAGACCTTGGAAATCTATTTGAAAAAATAATAAAAGAAAACTTTCCTAATTTGGTGAAGGAAATAGACATGCAAGTCCAGGAAGCACAGAAAGTCCCAAACAAGATGGATGCAAACAGGCCCATCCCAGACGCATCATAATTAAAATGCCAAAGGTTAAAGATAGAGAGAGAATGTTAAAAGCAGCAAGAGAAAAGAACTTAGTTACTTACAGGGGAGTTTCCATAAGACTATCAGCTGATTTCTCAAAAGAAACTTTGCAGGCTAGAAGGGATTGGCAAGAAATATTCAAAGTCATGAAAAGCGGAGACCTAAACCCAAGATTGCTCTGCCCAGCAAAGCTATCATTTAGAATAAAGGGCAGATAAAGAGCTTCCCAGACAAGAATAAAACTAAAGGAGTTCATCATCACCAAACCATTATTGTAAGAAATGTTAAAGGGACTTATTTGAGAAAAAGAATATGAAACCTATGAACAATAAAATTGCAATAAATGCATACCTTTCAACAATTGAACCTAATAAACCAACTAAGCAAAAAAGAACAGAGACAGACTCATGGGCACAGACAGTGTTTTGATGGTTGCCAGATGGAAGGGGATTGTATAGGAATGGGTGAAGAGGTGAGGAGATTAAGAATATAAATAGGTAGTTACAGAATAGCCATGAGGATGTAAATTACAGCATAGGAAATGGAGTAGCCAAAGAACTTATACACATGACCCATGGTCATGAACAATGGTGTGTGGATTGCCTGAGAAAGTGGGGGTGCTGGGTGGAGGGGGCAGAGGGGGGAAATTGGGACAACTGTAATAGCATAATCAATAAAATATAATTAATTTTTTAAAGTTAAACAAATACATACAATATTATCAAGCCATTTAATTCCTATATATTTGCCCAAGGGAAAAAGAAATATATGTCCATATAAAGACTGGCACATGAATATAGCAGCTTGCTTTTAATAGCCAATTAATGGAAACAGCTCAAATGTCCATCAAAAGGTGAATGTATAAACAAATTGTGGTATATCCATACAATGAGATACTGCTCAGCAATAACAAGGAACAAACTGGTGACATGACAACATGAATGAACCTTAAGTTACTTACGCTGAATGAAAGAGTACACACTGTATGATTTCATTTATATCAAACTTTAAAAAACTGAAACTAATCTGTAGAGATGGAAAGAAGATCAGCAGTTGCTTAGGGAGGAGGAAAATGGAAGTACTACAAAGGGTCATAAGGCCGGTCATGGACCCACTGCCTGGTGTCTGAGTACCAGTAAAATGATGAGAGCGTAAAAGTGGGGGAGGGACTAGCAGCAGTGATGGGAGACTCGTTGCAGACAAGGGGTTGATCAATTAAGTCGATCTGTTAGGGATAATGGGAAGCAGTTTCCTAAAGGTTAGGAGAAAAGGGGTAAAATGTGGAAAGAGAGAAAAATAGAATGAACCCTGTGGTACTGAATTCAAATAGAGTTATCATTGTGAACTCAGAGTTTTTAACACATAGATAGACTTATAGAGAAATAAATATAGATGTAAATATGTATTGTTATGTGGGAATACTATATATTCATATTATACATGCATATGAACACTCATATATACATATAAATATGTGCATATACATACATATATTCTTTAGCTGTGTCCACTAAGAAGGTATGAAAACAGTGATATCTCAATGGCAATGAGCACATCTACTGTCCAGGTTTTGTTCTCTAAACAACTAAATAGAACCTTGGAATTAAATTTCTTGGAGAAATAGCTGGTTCCAGGATAGGATTAGGGAAAGTAAAAGATGATCCTAGAACACTCTTTTTTCTTGTGTCAGAAATTAAGAAACTGCTCAAAGAGTGATGATAACTTGTCGAAAGAGCAAATGACCATCTTAAAGAGGTACCACTGGTCAAGTCTTAAACAATTTGAGCATTGTAATGAATAACATATTAAAGCACTATAACCCATTTAATAAAACTGGAAAACATGACTCAAAATTAATATAAATTTTAAAATAAATATACTGAAAGTATTGTGGGACTTTAATGTCATCAAGAAATCACCCCCCCAAAAATATCTATCAGCCATGGCTGGTGTGGCTCAGTGGCTTGAGCCTGCAAAAAAAAGCGTTGCCGATTCGATTCTCAGTCAGGGCACATGCCTGGATCATGGGCCAGGTCCCCGGTAGAGGGTGCTCGAAAAGCATTAACACATTGATATTTCTCTCCGTCTCTTTTTCCCTCTCTTCCCCTCTCAAAAATAAATAAATAAAATCTTTCAAAAATATATCTATCACTTATAAAGAAAGCTTTACCATCCTCTCGGCTTCTTGAAGCTTGCTGTGCCAGCTGTACTCTCTCCACACCTCCTTGTAGTCATGCCTCGCAAAATTGAGGAAATGAAGGACTTCCTACTGACAGCTAGTGAAAGAATGACAAACCTGTCAAATCAAAAAAATAAGGATAATATTAACTTTAAAGTCTGATGAAGTAGATATCTCTATAACTTGGTCATCACAGACAAAGGGAAGGCAGAGAAACTAAAGCAGTCCCTGCCCCTAGGTTTGCCAGTGAAGGAGGTAAAATGCACCAGACACACTGATCTGAACTATATTAACATGTGTAAAATTTTTCTATTAAGTTAAAAAGGGGATGAGAGTACTGTATTTTGCCAAGTATAATGTACACATTTCTGCCCAAATTGTTGAGGGAAAAATAAGGGTGCCCATTATATATGTGTAGTGCCTGAAATACCTTGTTTCTGTTCCTGTGTTTTGTAATTATTTGTTAACTACAATTTCTTGTACCATAATATGGTCAGAAATAAATGCTAAAATTCCTCTGTAATACAAAAAGCAAGTATCTAAATATAAATAAATATAAAATTGAATTAAAAAATTTAAATGAAAGATCTTTTTCCTGAAAGTTTGGGCAAAAAATGTGGGTGTGCATTATACACAGAAGTGCATTATACATGGCAAAATATAGTAAATCTACAGCTGTAAAGCCTAGCTGACTTAATCAAGTAATCAAAATGAACAACATCAATAATGGAGCAATCAGAAATTATGTACCACCTGGTAAAATGCAATAAAAAGAATATAACATCACTTTTATAGTTTTCTTGCCAAAGATGCATAAACTAAATCTTATTAATAGTAATATCAAACAAGCTCAACTTGAGAACATTCTACAAAATAACTGACATAAAATCTATAAAATTGTCATAGTCATGGGAGACAAGGAGAGATTGAGGAACTACTTAAAATTGAAGGTAACTAAAGTGACTAGACAAATAAATGCAACATGTGATTCTGAACTGGATCCATAAACTACAGAAGACATTATTGTATAGAGAGCCCTAAAGATTCCATCAAAAAACTACTGGGATTGATTTATAAATCAGTAAAGTAGCAGGATACAAAATAAATATCCTGAAATAGGTAGCATTTTTATACAACAATAATGAAGTATCAGAAAGAGAAACTATGAAAACAATTTACTCGCATCAAAAAAAAAGAAAAAGAAAAACCCTAAAAATAAAATTAACCAAGATGGTAAAAGATCTATACTCAGAAAATTGTAAGACACTGAATAAAGAAATTGAAGAAGACACAAATAAATGGAATATATACCATGCTCATGGATATAAAGAATTAACATTATTAAAATGTTCATACTATTCAAAGCAATCTATAGATTCAATGAAATTTTTATCAAAATACCAATGGTGTATTTCACAGAACTAGAACAAATAATCCAAAAAGTATATGGAACCACAAAAGATCCCAAATATCCATAGCAATCTTGAGAAAGAAGAACAAAGTTGGGGGAATAACACTACCTGATATCAAACTATAACTACAGGCTGTAGTAGTCAAAACAGCATGGTACTGGCATAAAAGCAGATGTGTATATCAATGGAACAGAATATTGAGCCCAGAAATAAACCCACACCTGTATGGTCAATTAATATTTGACAAAGGAGGCAAAAACATACAATGGAGTAAAGATAGTCTATTCAATAAATGGTGTTAGGAAAATTGGAGAGAGACATGTAAAAAATAAAATAAAATTAGACCATCTTCTTACACCATATACAAGAATAAACTCAAAAAATGGATTAAAAACAAATGTTAGACTCCAAGCCATAAAAATCCTAGAAGAAAACACAAGAAGTAAAAATCTCAGACATTACTTTTGTAATAATTTTTCTGATATATCTCCTAGTGCAAATGAAACAAAATTAAAAATAAACAAATGGGACTATATCAAACTAAAAATTTTTTGCACAGCAAAAGAAATCATCAACAAAATGAAAAGACAACCCACTGAATGGGAAAACATTTCACCAATGATACATCTAATAAAGGGTTAATATCCAAAATTTATAAATAACTCATACAACTAAACATCCCCAAACAAAACTCCCCAATCCAATTTTAAAATGGGCAAAGGGCCTAAATAGACACTTCTCCGAAGAGGACATACAGATGGCCAATAGACATATGAAGAAAGGTGTTCAGCATCAGTAATCATCACAGAAATGCAACTTAAAAACCACAATGAGATATCACCTCATACCTGTCAGAATGACTATTACCAGCAAATCAAAAACCAAGTATTGGAGAGACGTGGAGAAAAGGAAATCCTAGTATACTGATGATTGGAATGCAATTTGGTGCAGCCACTATGGAAAACAGTAAGGTGGGTCCTTAAAAAATTAAAAATGGAACTGCCTTTTGACCCAGCAATTTCACTTCTGGGTATATAGCCAAAGAAACCCAAAATACTAATTTGAAAGAATATGTACACCCCTATGTTCATTACAG
>PVJI01028524.1:0-16413 GCA_004026765.1 Micronycteris hirsuta
TACATTTACACAATGGAATTCTATGCAGCAGAAAGGAAGAAGGAGCTTATACCCTTTGCAACAGCATGGATGGAACTGGAGAGCATTATGCTAAGTGAAGTAAGCCAGGCAGTGAGGGACAAATACCTTATGATCTCACCTTTAACCGGATCATAACCAACAAAAGCAGAAAGCAAGCAAAACATAACCAGAGACATTGGGAGAGGGGGGAGGGGACAATGGGGAGAAGCGTTTTCAGGAATCACTGTAGAGGACACATGGACAGAACTAAGGGGAGGAGGGAGACTGGGGAGGGGAGGAGGGGTTGGAAGAGAAGGGAAGAGGGGAAGGGAGAGGATGCAAATAACTGTAATTGAACAAAAAAAAATTAAAAAAAAATTAAAAAAAAAAATAACCTAAGCTTTTCCCCATGTCATTTAATATTCATTATAACCATGGTGCTCTAAGGATCTATTATTTCTTACATTTGTGTGTTCTTGAGATCCATTTTTTTCCTGTCCTTTTCTCTGTGTTCCCTAGCTTGTGTGATTTATAAGGTATATGTGCTATTTTAAGTTCTACTTGATGGTGATATTTAAATTTTCAAAAGCCCATTTAATTTAGAGTTTTCTACTTATTAGTCAATATTGAGATTTTCCTCTATCATTTTAGTACCTCTTTTTTCTACCTTCATCTTGAAGATGGGAACTTTTATACAATTTAAAGACTCTGATATTCTTGGTTGAAATAAAAAAGTTCCTGGGTCTGACAGAACTTCCCTTCTGCTTTGAAGCAGTCTGTGCAATAGCGGGAAAATTGTTCCATTTTCTTGGATACCTTCCCTCTCTGAATCAAAGGGCATAGTGTGACTGTGTGATAAAGAGCTTCCATTAGTGTAGGTCTCTCAAAAAACTCAAGTTGTCTCTTGATTATATCTAAAAATCCAATCCTATTTACCTGCCTTTTAGTGGAAATTGCTTTCATTTCTTGTGATAATAGATCAATGGTTGATCCTAATTTTCAGTGATGGCTAAGATATGACATGATGTCTTTATTCTGCCTTTCATACAAATGTTAGTGGGCAGACAGGAGAGACTTCCCTGAGGGGTGTTATTAAGGAGCGCTCTTATCTGGATCCAATAATCTAAAATCCACTGAGGGAGGGAAATAGGTGAAGAAAGGTAACAAACCGAAAAATGCTGACATTTTGATTGTTTTCCATGGAACTCACATTTTATTTTCTATTATTTCCTTAAAATGTTATCTGTTCTCTTCAACACTGGACATTAAAATACATTATGTTTGGGTGTGTGGAAAGAAATATATAAACTAAAAAGTAATTTTTAAAAAGACCTATTAAGTCAGCCTTACTCCATCTTTGAAACACGGGCCAGAAGTCATAGAAACCAGTTTGCATATTGTTCGAAGAAGGATTACATATTTCCATCTTCAGAAATACCTTAGAGTAAAATTAAAAGTCTTTTGTCTCCCTCTTTTTTCACATAAAAATAAGGTGGATGTTCTGAAGATTCTGGAGCTCCTTTGTTCTGACCACCTCATTTTTCACAGAAGAAATATGAGGCCTGGAGCCAGGAGTAAGTTCTTCAATTCATGACTCCTAGTCCATTGTTCATGATGCCTCATCAAAAAGAAGCAATTAAGTAATATTAGAAGTTTAGAATACATTCTCTCTAGGGTTCACTCTTACACTAATATGCTATGAACCTACAAACCAAGGTTGCCTTGAATAGACAGGAACTCAACTACAGCCACCTCAATTGCACTAGGTCTTTGAGTATAAAGGTTGATAAAAAATGTTAAAGATACTTTGTGAAGAGACACCAACTGAGCTAGTTAGAACATTATGTAAATAACAGAATTCTTAAGAGATGAGGAAGTCAGCTTTGCTTCTCACTATCCTTTAGAAATTAAAGAGAAATAAAATTTTGAACATTTTAAACACGTTTCTACATTCCTGCTAGAGAGTGGCATTGCTTTTTCTCAACTTACATTTCTTACATTTCTTAAAAGTTGCATGTAAAGTGAAATTATTTATTGAGCTTGTTTGCATCATAAAATTGTAAGTACATGGTTGTTTCTAAAATCCTCTAATTATTAAGAAATTTAGGAAGAAGTGGATTTAACAAAAAGGATTTCATGGCATGTATATTATTGTGCAGAAAACAATTACATCCTACTGATACAAAACCTGGAAAGAACAGAAAGATTAAAACATGTTCTATTGATGAGTTAGGGCAGCGATGACTCAATTTTTAACTCAATGAAAGATATGTCAACAGACTAAGGTATTATTTCTTCAATAAACTTATGTTTTAGGTGCAAGACAGTTTTCTTAAAGGAATTGTTAATTAAATCCTCTCCAAGTTGAAAACAGTCTTAGGGATCATGTAGCTCTGGGATGTTTTTCTTTGTTTTGTTTACCAGTAGTTTATGAAAGAACATCACAGAATACACAAACTACCTACAAGTTTATGCAAACTATTTTTATATGGGTATACGAATTTATCATCAGAGATCTACAGGTCCCATTCATTTTCCAAAAGGGCTATGACTCAAGAAGGATTGAGACTCAGTAGGAATTGGTCAAGCATCTCATTTCAAAGACAAATATGGTTTGATAAAATTTCCTAGGTCATTCAGCTAATTAGTAGTAGGACTCTGCTTAGAATTGAGGATCTCAACTTTTACTATGAAATATATTTTTGAGGGCCATGATTTCAGTTTGGTTTGATTCTCTTGAGTACCAAGCATCAAAAATAATGTTTGTTAGTGATTTATAAATTATATTTTCAGTAAAATCTTCTAGTGGAGTTAGAGTAAATATTTAATAAAATAAATAATTTTCTCAAACCAGTAGCCAAAAGGAGCATAGACTTAGATAAGTCAGGCAGAAATTTATTAATACTTTAGATTATATGATTGCCTTTCTAAAAAACACAAAGAAACTAATTAAAATTTATCAGATACATATTTGAGATACCTATAAAGTATTATTTTCAAGTCTCTAGATTTTCTTATACCAATAACCAGAACAAAGTTAACAGAAAATGGATACCAATCTTATAAGCACAAAAATGTACAGTACTCAGAAATAAATTTAATAGTAAATATGTGCAACCCATGTGAAGAAAACTACACAATTTATGTTTTTAAAAGCTTAAATAAATGGAGACAAATACCATAACCTTGGGTGGCAAAAAATCTTCATATTATAAAAGCATTAATTTCCCCAAAATTAGTATCTGAAATGAATGTCAATTTAAAAAGCCATTTAGATTTTGGGGGGAGGGATTTTTTATTTTATTGATCTACATGAGTAAATTGGCTAGAATGGCATCATTCCAATTCCTGTGCCAAAATTTAAACAGTACAATAATTATAATTCTGCAGTATTGGTAGAAAATTAGACAGTGAAGAAAAATGAAACCTAGTAACAGTCAAGTATGCCTAATAATTAAGTATGATTAAAATGCCATATTTAATTAGTGATAATAAGTGGATTATATAATAAATGATACTGGAAAACTAGTAAGGCATTTAAATATACATACATGCATGCATACATACAACCATAAGTTAGATCTAAGCCTCAATGAGCTTAGATCTAACTCAATCAAACTCCCCCACCACCAAAAGTAAACCTCTTTCCTCTTCTTTTGGATGCTCACCCTAAAATTACCTTTTGGGCCACCCTAAAATTAGTGTTTTCTGTGTGAGATAGGTCTCCAACGTTGAGCTCATTTAAGAACAGAAGCATTTGGAACTCCCTGAGCCAAAAACCTATTACTGTTTCTAAACTTAACAACCAGACAACTCAGGAAATGATTGTGAGAAGAATGTAGATATTTTCACTTTCCATTAAGGTGGACGTAAATGAAAAAATGTGTTCATGTGCCAACATTTCAGATTTACTTATGCAGAATTATGTAACAGTTGAAAAATTTCCCTTAAACTCCTATGTATGAAGGAAACCCAAAATCTTACCAGTTATACTATAAATATCCAGTCCTTAAAAATTATATTTGTATTTATCCAGAACAAATATCAAAAATTCTCAAAGTCGGCTTAATGTAGAAAGTTTGTCACTATAATAGCTTTCTCTTTCTTAAAAAAAAAGGAGAGATTTTTTTTGTATTAGCCTACCACCTAAAATACAAATGATCACTTTCTTATGATTTAGAATATTATAATGACTGGCTATAGGCCAGTTGCCTAATGATTTACTGTTGCTCACCCTGCACCGGATATGTCAAGATAAGATCACATATTACTTATTTAAACACTTCTGCAGACTTGCTGGTTATTTTAAACAGAAAACCCATCTGAAAGCTTAAATGGGTGTAAGCTTTACTTTTTGAAAAAATTGTAAAGTTGTTCCAGAGAACTTTCTCAAAAGGAATTTTTTGTATCAGGGACCTCCTCCTTGGAAAAAAAAAAAAGAAAGAAAGGAAGGAAGGAAGAAAGGAAGAAAGAAAGAAAGAAAGAAAAAAGTGACAAATTGACCATCAGAGGCTATACTTTATAGACTTATCTTTCACTTCCTCCAAATTTTAGACAATCTTCCTTTTCACTTAAAAAAATGGAAAATGTGACAAATATAAGCCCTTACCAACTTCCCACTTCAGAAGGCTGTTGTCTTCCCTTTCCATTTTTCCAATGACATACCAGATACACGCCATCCAGTGTGCAAGAAGCGCGAACATGGACATGAGCAGAGTCAGGACAATTGTGCTATGTTGGGAATAACGGTCTAGCTTCTGCAGGAGACGCAAAAGACGCAGCAGGCGAACGGTCTTCAGGAGATGCACCAGGGACACCTGTGGTAGGAGACGATGCAACACAACTTGGCTCATGGGTTCACTCAGTGCTGGGGCAGGCACTTTAACTTACAGCCACTCAGGAAAGTTCTTGAAATTAAGTATAATCATGATTCCCTTTGTATGACCACTTCTATGTCATCTGTTGACACATTATATTGGGATGTGATAAGATAAAGAAGGACAAGACAATATTTTTCTTTGAGTAAAAATTTATGTTCCTTAATTAAGATTTATTTCTTTTTTCCTACCTGCATGATTGAAATTAATGTTATATATTCTGATACACAACTGACACACATTCTGATATCAGGATTGTACCTAAGACACCTCACACCCTCACATGCATTTTCTCTCAATCCCACTTTCCCATCCCTTGTGTAAGGGGATTCTTTTAAAAACATTACTTATTGATTTTTTGAGAGGGGGAGAGAGAGAAACACCATTTTGTTGTTCCACTTATTCATGCATTCACTGGTTGATTGTTGTATGTGCCCTGACCAAGGATCGAACCCACAATTTTGACATATCGGGATGATGCTCTAACCAACAGAGCTACCCAGCCAGGACTGTAAAGAAATTCTTTATAACAATAATTTGTATAGCCTGAAGTAAAAGCCTTTAAAGTAGTAATAAAAGTAACCTAGAATTTTGAAAAATAGTTAGAACTTTAACACTTGACTAAGTTCTGCTCATAAGTACAGTATCTTGCCTCATGTGCCATACCATCTTTCTTCTAATGTTATCAATAAAAAAAAAAAACATTTGCTTGAAGCTTCTGCATTCTCAAACATACTTTGGAAACCAAAAATCAAAGGGAAAATTTAAAGAACATCTCCTAGGTCCTGCCCTTGCATGCATTCAAGCAACGGACTTGTAGCTAAAGGTTATTTTCCTGACTCTGGGGCCCAACTGAACAAGGCGTGCCACTGGTGTTCACCAGAATGGTTGATGTCACTATTAACAACACCTGTAGTGTACTAACAGAGACCCTTTTCATGCCCTCAGAGGGTTTCAAAGAGCATTCTAAATAAAACATTAACTCATGCAAACAGAGTTTGACAAATTCTTTGACCTTTTCTAATTTGGGGGGTTGGTGGGCAATAACTAGAGAAGGAGGAAGCGGTTTGTATGACTCTACCAAAGAACAACTTTTTCCTTCACAGAGAGCATCATTTGGAAGTTTGCCTTTATAATTAACTGGAGTTGGTCAACTTCTAGCTTCTTCTGCCACTAGCCATCTTCCCTTGTCTCTAAGAAAAACATACCAAATCAATGCCTGACACATAGTAAGTATTCAATAAATATTTAAGTGTGTGGATAGATAAGTTATTAAGTTAAGAGGCAAATACTGTAAAATTAGTATAATAATAAATATTTGGTAAAAGTGTTTCAGTTGTAATCTTGTAAATTATTCTATCCTGAACTATAACAAAATCAAAATTTCTTTTTATCATTCTTTTGTGACATATTATTTTCTTCTTTACAACCAGTTCTCACCCATCACTCCTCTGGCTGTTTGTAAGCCAGGTGATTACATGGTAGGACTTCACACTTCCTACTCTGCAGCATAGAAGAATTACTAGGGGTGGAGTTTATTTTATAGGTAGAAAATTTGATAGAGAGATGACAATTTTATAACTAAAATAAAACTTGGAACAAAAGTCCCAGATGGAGGAAGCCATCTGCTATGAACAGAATTGTATCCCTCTGTACATCACATGCTAAAGCCCTAACACTTAAGGTGATGGTATTTGGAGATGGGGCTTTGGTTCCAGGTTCTGAGGTAATTTGGTTTAAATGAGATGGTGAGGGCGGGGCCCTCATGATGGGATTAGTGCCCTTATAAAAAGAGACCAGAGAGTGCTCTCTTATGCTCTCCCATGCTCTCTCTTTCTCTCTCCAATTTTTCTTCCTCTTCCTTACCCTCGCCATGTGAGGACACAGCAAGTCGACAGCTGCCTATAAGTCAGGAAGAGGGCTCCCACAAGAAACAGATTGGCTGGGACCTCGCTCTGAGACTACCTAACCTTCAGAACTGTAAGAAATAAACCTCTGTTGTTTAAGCCACTCAGTTCATAATATTTCATTATTGTGACCTGAGCAGACTAAGATGCCATCTGAACACAATATTGATGCAGGTAATCTCCCATTTTTTTCTGACCAGAAAGGGGATACTTGAGGAAGAACGTGGTACTGTCCTTACATGAGGACAATAGCCATTTGTCAAAACAAAGAACAGGGGATAGCCTGGGGCTCCAGGGTGAGGCAGCCCTAATGATTTTGCTGGCACTTAAAAAAAATTATACCTATTCCCTTTTGAGTCAAGAACTTCCTGCTATTAATGTGAATTTTGGCTCCTGATGAATACTGGAAGAAAGAGGCACATTTGATTTAAGTGGAAATATGTAATCTGAAAAAAGGAAAGGATTATTTTTACTCTTGGGATGGTGTACTGAATTTTTTACTTGTGAGTATTATAAGCTACTTGTAGACAGGCACGAGAGTGATTCATTCATTCATTCATTCATTCATTCATTCATTAAAACCCCCATCAAATGACAACTTCCTCTGTTTTAAGTGGCCACAAATATCTCTGGGCTTTCAACTAGGGAGGAGAAAGAGAGAAGGAGGAGAGAGAGAAAAAGAGAGGAAGCAAGGGAGGGAAGGAGGGGAAGAGAGAGAGAGAGAGGAGCTAATTAACATGTACTGAGGTCTTTCTAGATGTTAGACACTTAGCAAGATATTTTATAGAAATATTACTTTTTTGAGGCTGCTTGGAAATTGTGAAGGAATTTTTGTGCTTATTTTAGACCAATTTGATAACTTTACCAAGGAAGTCACTCAGATGGGATAAGTGATAAACTAGGATTTGTACTTTTGCTGTTTTTTCACTCTATCATACTTTCTATGTCTCATTCATAATTTTATCTCTCATAGTGCCTTTAAAAGGGACTTGTACATAGTAAGTTTTAATAAATAAATGTGTGAGCTATATATAAAACATTTGCTAAGAGCAATTGTGGACAGAAAAAAATAAAAACTATTTTTCAATGTCATCTGTGGAAATGCACTAACTGGACACATTTTAGATCTGGAAGGCAACCTTCTTTCTTTCTTTCTCTCTCTCTCTCTCTCTTTCTTTCTTTCTTTCTTTCTTTCTCCCCAGTATAACAAAGACTTAACATAAATTATTCCTCATAACTTATGTTTTCTGGAAAGTAAATATAATATGTTGAACAAGCTTTTATCTTCAAATAGAATATTTCAACCTGACCAATTTATTTGAGGGAATATCAAATTCATGTAGCAATGAGTTAAATAGTTATATGCTTACTCTTGTGAAAAGCAGAAAAATTATCACTGAGGAGAAAATGATTCCTTCTTTCTTCTTCTTTCTTTCTGACTTAGATGTTAATCTAAAACTTGCATTCTTTATATAGCATTTGTGCCAGATTTCATAAGTGAGAATAAATAAAGAGAGCAGGCGCACAGTGAAAGTGTACCGGTATTGAAAATTCATCAAACTATGAGAATTAAATTTTTCAAAAATCTTTTATTTGTGTTAATTTTAGGCAATGCAGATGTTGATATAGAAATGTATGTTATATATTTTTATTTTATATATTTTATAATCTAATTATATAACATATGTAAAGTTATCCTATTTGTCTAGTGTCCAAAGAAACATGCGGTATAAAAAATATTATGAGTATTTAGTAGCAAAGAAGCAAATTAATTTGTTGCACAGTCTATTAAATACCTTGATTTAACAATTCTTCAGGAGAATTTGGGAAAACTTTTTTAGCATGTTGTAAATTATATATTCCTTTCGGATTTTTTTTTGCATTCTTGCAAAAGCCTGGTTTAAATCATTACACTTTCATTAAAATACACTTATCTAGTCAAATTCAATCTTAAAAAGCACTTCAAGAAGCCTGGGTAACAATTCAATGTAGCACTGATTGGTAATTGATACTAAATTTCCCCCCATTGTTTTCCTTTCAGTTGAATTATAAACCTTTTAAAAATGTTAACACCCTCAACTTCCCAACTTAAAAAAAAAGAGAAAAAGAAAAAAATGCTATTGTACAGGAAATCGACAAAGACAAACATGTACGATATAGTCAGGATTACAGTTCAATCTTCATTCTGAAGTTAACATTGCTTATATTTGAAATATTAATCACTTTGTTTAATAATGAAAACTATGCTTTTACGTTCTTGATAGGGAATATTGTTTTTATAGGAGGTTGTCATCTGTGTAGGAAATAGGCTTAATTAGAATTAATGTTTAATAAAATTTTTTCCTCTTAAAATTGGTCACGCTAGCAGTAAATTGCATTACTGGTTCAAAAGCACTATTATACCTCTCCAAAACTCTCTATTTTTAAGGGAGCACTTAACCTTGTCAGGATATCAATCATTAATTAGCAAAGATTGCTATTACTACAAATAAGCATACTTTTTTTCCCTGTGAGGAGACAGGAGGATAAAGGTTCAGACGAAGAAAGACAGGTTATAAATATTAATAACAATTCAAAAGGACTCTCAAGTTTATGTTGGTCAGTGTCATTTAGGTTTCTGAGTGATGCAACATTTTTACAAGGACTTCTAAAAAGTGGTTAAATTCTCTTACTTTAATTTTAGCATTCCTCTCTATCTTGATTGGTCTCTGTTTGTTTTGCCAATGAATAATAAAATACTCAAGAAGTGAGAAAAAAAGTCATAAAAGTGGGAAATCTTCAACTTTTCCACTGACCTCTAGAGGCAAAGAGCTGCCTAAGTAATACAAAGTTATGCTATTTTTCTATAGATGGTTTCCTTATCAAAGGATTTATTTAGTGAGTCTGTATTGATAATAAATTTGGACTTTTTTGTATATCTCTGTTCTACGTATGTATTTAAATAAGTAGAAACAGGTAATGTGAATTTCAAAAGGAAGTGACTTTCTTAAGCGGAGAATCTGGCCTGCATGTCATTGGGCACCTTGTCATCTTTATTAAAAAGGCCATAAAGTCCTGGTTCCCAAATTCCCACAAGTAGGTAAACCCTGAACATGTAAAAAATAGACACAGGGATATAACCAACTTTCAAAGTCATGTGAAAGGAGCCCTTTTCTTTACTCACCACCGTGACGTTGAAAGCATACAGGAGATCGAAAGGCAGAGCAGCGATTAAATCAATGATGAACCAGGTGGTGACATAGTGGATGCAAATCGATCTTGCTTCAAAGATAACTTGGCCAGACTTGCTGACATAGGTCGTTCGGAAATTTAAAATAATGTCTGTTTTGGGGGGAAAAAAGGGTAGAGAAAGAGAAGGAAGGAAGAGGAGGTAAAAAGCAAAGAAAAAAAGGAAGGATAGAAGGAAGAAAGGGGGACAGGCATGGAGGAAGGGCGGAAGAAAAAAAATTGTATAAAATTAAGTAAAATTAGACAAATATTAACCGTTTAACCTATTTCAGATTGATAACATCCAAAATACTCTTCTTGACAGATCCACTTCAACTTAACAAACAGGTATTAAGAAGGGTGAAAAAGGGAGTATTTTCTGAGCACTTAATACAAATACATTCCAGACATAATGAAAGGAATGCTAAACTCTGAGTTACATAATAATTAGATGAATTAAAATACCCCTTTCAGCTAATTTAAACCAATAAAAATGAATGGAATAGTGTTGTATGAGGTTAAAATTTTATTGATATCATGAGTATGATGATGATAAGGATAAAATATATAATAATATTCACTTCATATATGTATATCATTTTTACTTTTTACTTTATATTCACATTTGTGGAAGGCAGAATTCTAAGATGACCACCCAGGATTCTCAACCCTGCATTACCTCTTTCCCTTGAGGGAGGGTAAAACCGTGAGCATGATGAGATATGAAGCTATGATCATGCTGCAGTATAAGGCTAAAGGGTGATCTAACCTGAGCAGATAAGCTTCCGCTGATGGGAAGGGATTAGAAGCCAGGGAGAGATGCTCTTGCTGGCCTGGAAGAAGGCGATTGCCACATTGTGAAAAGGGCCACCTGGCAGAGAACAGCAGGCAGTCTCTGGTTGCTGAGAACAGTCCCTCGCTGACATCAAGTGAGAAATGGGACCCTCAGTTCTACAACCGTAAGGAAATGAATTCTGCCAATAGCCACATGAGCTGGGAAGAGGTTCTGAGCTCCAGAAAGAACACAGATTTGCTGACACCTTGATTTCAGCCTTGTGAGGCCCTGAGCAGAGCATTCAGCTAAGCCATACCTGGACTTCTGACCTATAGAAATTATGAGATAATAATTGGGTACTGCTTTAAGACATTAAGTTTGTGATGATTTGCTCTGCAGCAATAACAAACTAATACAACATTTATTATGTCACTTGATTCTCCTTATAGCCTTGTGAGGTGAAATATAGGAATTATGACAAGGCAGATTACTATTATATGTTACAGATAACACATATAATCTTAGCAGGAGGCCAGCACTGCTCTAGGTCCTTTGGAAATATAAATCTCATTGACTCTTTACAGCAAAGCTAGGAGGTAGGCACTCTCAGTAACCCTTTTATAGATGTGGAAAATGAGACATGGAAGAGGTCCAGTGATTTGCTCAGGGTCACACAGATGATGAAACTAAAGCACAGGATTAAACCTCTCCTCTAGTTAGTGATCTCTCAAATCCAAAACTCAAATCCAAGCCTCCCAAATTCTGATTCAGCACTTTGGGTTTTAGCATCTTAAGAGGGACCAATCATATCACAGGTCAGGAAGTAAATTCCCTGTCGACTCAAAAAAACCACCCCTCCAAACAGAAACACAAAAACAATAATTGCTCTAGGTTATTGTGAATGACCTAACTTTTAAAAATAGCATTATTAGAAACTATTTTGTCTAAAAATAATCAAAATACTTTCATTGTTAATATTGAGAATAAGAAAGGTTGAAGCTAGTGGATAAACCACTCAAAAAGGTTTGAAAATAATGCTGCGGTTATTCCCACTGCAGACTAAAAGCACCATCATGGCCAAGAGCCAGACCATCACCGAAGCATGGCCACCACAAGGAGCACCGTGGAATGCTGTGAGGTTGTCATGTAACATGTGAACTTTTTATTCTTTCCCTTTAACTTTCTAGACTTATGTATTTCTGCATTAGCAAAGCAGTTTGACAAGTCAGACCACCAGCTGTTGAAATAAAGCAGAAATATCAACTTAATGGTTCCCAAAAGAAAGCTCAGGTTAGACATTTAGGTTTTCATCTTATGAGTGAGATCTCCAAAGAGTTGTTTACCAAGCTTTGATTTCTACAACACATGCTAAGGTAAGTCTATAAATTCGTTGTAAAATTGAGGGGATAAATTCCTAGCATATTTACTACCTGATCACCAGGTTTACGATACGTTTCACAGAAAACTCACTGCCACCATTAACATACCTGAGGCACTCTCTTGAATGGAGGAGGGAATGAATTGATTGGCCTTTGGTTGAATGATGTAGCAAACATTTATAAAGCTATGTGTTCAATCACACGATTTACTAAAGAGTAACAGAGAGGTGCACATTTCTGAATAGAAAAAAATATTTCCTTGAATGAATCATTACAAAGTATTAGTTTAGAAAGCTTTAAAAATAATTATTCAAATGAGTTAATTAGGTGAATGAAGACATGCTAATTTTAGATTTCAAAAGAAGTCATTACAAGACTTTTATACACAAATAGTGATAACAGTAAAAAAATAAAAGCTATTTAAAAAAATCTACAGATACAAATCCATGTTTGAAATTCAGAAATACTTTAGGTTTATTTTGGGGGAAAAACCTAGACATATATTATATTCTAAGATTTTCAGGACTATGGTACTATTGTGCAAAAATTGTAGGTTTATCGAATGATTAGTATTATTTTGGACACCATTTCTAAAAAACCTAGTTTTGTCATATGATAAGCATAGACATAGTTGTATTGTGTTGTAATTTACAAAACATTTTTTCATGTTCGTTAGTGTGGTTCCCATGCCAACTCTCTCAGGTAACTACTATCACTGTCATTTTACCAATGACTCGGGCGATTTAAAGAGACTCCTTCCACTTATGATGGAGATTTTATATTTTTAAAGTCATGGAGATAATAAACAACAAAGAGACACAGAATCTTTTGATACTTGGTCCCATTTTCTTTCCATTATTTTAAATATGTTTTAGAAAGAATAACAATAGGTTGGAGGAGGAAAAATGCAGCCCTGAGTGTAGCCCTTAGATCAAATTCGGCATCAGTACCACCCAGGTGAAAAATGTTAAATCAGAGTGACAGAATTAAATGAGGAAGTGAAATGTCTTGAACCCTGGAAATACAAGAACTAAGTTTTTGTCTAAGGACAACTGAGGATTCACTCTGCTTTCTCTCTACAGATGTGAATGTGGTCGTGGTGTTCTAGAACCAGAACTCCATGTTCGTAAATATCCCCTTAAACGGAAGGGCAGAGATGACTAGTGCTGTCACGGGGGCAGTTGTAACCCACCCCACCATTCTTTTGACATTGTGTCTGTAAAATGCTGGCTTTAACTAATATGTAGCTACAGATAACAGCATGTTTGTATAACAATCCTAGGAACTTCAAAAGATACAGGTTCTGACCTACAGTCATCCCACCTCTGATGGATTTGCTAACCTTCAACCATAAAACAAGGATGATATAACACCAAGATGATGAAACCAAAATGATGCATGCCAGAGCATTGCTTGACCAGTTTCGAGGTCCTGATCAGAAGGGTCATGCTAATTGGCAAGCAGCGCATTTTGCTACCCCTTCCCCTTGATCTCTTTGTTCTGCTTTCCCTTCCTTCCTTATAAAAACCGTTGAGTGCACTGAAATGTTAAGAAGGGCTTTGAGACAAGGGTTCCCCATCTTCTCAGATTGCTGGCATCTGAGTAAAGCACTTTTCTCTTCACCAGCACCTGTCTCAAGAGATTGCCTTTAGTGGTGGCAGGTAGCCACACCTGTGTTTTGTTACAAGTCCTTTTTTAAGAGTAATGGGAGCATAGAATAAAATGACTGTGATGAGAAAGCAAAAAGCCTTCCACATCTGGGGTCCCTCCTGTGAGAATCACAGGAGCAAGTGGAGCCTCAAGAACATTGGCTACAGTGGCTCCTCCCTCAGTGGTTGGTTGTGTCATTTCCCATAAGGGTTTGTATTTTTGGCAAATTACATAAGCAACTCATTAAAATGTTACAGTAAGAATGTGATTTCCTCTAGACAATCCATAATTTACCTGAAAGGCAGCAGTATAGTTTTCATTTTGAGGAATCTAGAAAGTATAAGGGTGATGTTTTTCAATTTTATGTTGAAAAGTACATAAAAGTGTATTCATTAATATCCAAACTTTTATGTGTGATTTTTCTTATTAATGCCTTGTTATCAATGTGCACAACTGTCCTTTAACTATATACACATACAAAGAGTTTGAATCAGGAAGAACATTCTAAAACCATAGGAAATCAATTCTTAAGAATTTCCCTCCTAAAATCTTAATGTCTCATGTGTTTGTCCAAGGTCTATCCAGAAGGTGTCCAGCCATGGAATATGAAAAATAGAGACTTTCATTGAAGATATAAGAAACAAGAAACTGTGCATAGTACAATGATGCCTCAGCCCCTCTAAAAAGTGGGCACCTTGGAACCTCACACAATCACCGTCAGCTGTGCCATCATATTTTTCTGAATCTCATCAATGGTTTGAAATCATTTCCCTTTCAAAGGTGATTTTAGCTTTGGAAGTCACAGGATGCCAGATCTAGGCTGTAGGGAGACTAAGTCACCTGGGTGATTTGATGTTTCGCCAAAGAACTATGCATGAGATGTGATGCATGAGCAGGCGCATTGTTGTGATGAAGCTGCCAATCACCAGTTGCCCATTGCAGTGGCTTTCTGAATCATCCAAGTAGTTTCCACAGAGAAACATCCAAGCTTAATGCAAAATCTGACGCAAATTCATTGCTCTACTTGCTCAGTCATTTTGAATGCAATGGCCACACAGTACACATGCTCACTCAATGGCATCTACTGCTCCCACTGACTAGTACAGGAAGTCGTCATTGTTCATGCATACCCATTCCAGTCCACGCTCCTTGGCTGCTAGGTTACATCGATGTCATGCAAACCATTCCCATTATATTAACAGTGCTTGGACAGATCTCATATATGCATAAACAATCCCTTTGACACATGGTGCTGGCATCATGTGTAACAAATAAATAAACAGGGCATTAGAGTATTAGCATACATACATATGTGATTTATAGACTTTCCAGGAAACCAGTCATAATCTACTCCACCAAAATGAGGCAGAATGTAATTGAATTATCTGATGACTCACTTAATTGCTTTGAAGGATAATCCTTTTGCCTTGCTATATTTCAGTTTTACATAAGCATGATTAAAATAAAGACAAATAGTAGAGAGACAAAGTGTACATGATGTGTTTTCATATTGTTAAGGACCTCCAAAAATAGTGTTTCATTTCTCTTACACACTAAATTGCTATGTATGTGGACTAAAAATCAGAAAGGTTAAATCCTTTTTTTCCCTAGTTTGATTTCCTTGAGATCTATATAATTAGGAAGTACAAAAAAAAAGGTTAAATTCGATATGGCACAAATGGGTAGGTTTCTTTTCTTTATTAGTATGCATGACAGATGGAAAATAATTTTAAAATCATATTGGCTTACTCATTAAAAAGTAAATTAAAATATAATTGTGTACATGAGAGCATATGCACCACATACAAATAATTAATATCTTCATTTAGCCATTTAAAGAAATTAATCAATGTATTACAGTGTGGGTGGAGAGACATTGAACTAAACCAGCTGCTGGACTGATATTCTAAAGATACTCTGTCTTTTTTTTTTTTTAATGGCTTGTGAGTTTCTCCTTTGAACCTAGTATGATGTCACAGCAAATTTGAGCTGCAAGGAAAGAATGAATAACAGACCTGATTAATAAAGAGACTTGAAGGACTAATAATCCTAGGAATGACTGTAATCAATTGCCAATATTAGCAGATGAGATTTTTATACCACTGGACCCTTGCTCATCTTGTCAGTGTTTGTCCCTTTTGCTGGCTGGGATGAAGAAGCACAAAGTGGCCTGAGAAGCCATCCATTAAAAAACGATAGAGCCACTGTCAGTCTCGGTCCTTAAATAACTACGTAAGAGAACCGCCTCCTCCCATATTTCTCTACCAGCCTTCAATATACTTCCCAGAACATTAGGTGAGAGAGAAATTCATTTCTAAGTCTCATAAGCCGCTGAATTATTGTTGCAGCTCTTGTTACAATAGCCGATTAAACCTAACTAATGCACAAAGCAAAGTCCACGGCTCTCATCCTTCCATTAACTTAGTAATTTAACAGTTCCCAGCTCCCATGAAATAGTGCTTTAGTGGCTGGTCTTGACAGTCCAATCAAAATATGACCTTTATATTATTATGGGCAAGGGACACACCCAGTACTCTAGGCTCTACTAAGAATGGCAGCACTCCTAAGTGGTAGTTTTTCTTTTGCAATCCCTAGCCAAAACTTGGTCAGCATCATTT
>PVJI01028525.1:0-16414 GCA_004026765.1 Micronycteris hirsuta
TTCCAACTCACTAATTCAGTCCTCTTCTCATCCAGCCTGCTTGTAATTCCTTCTAGTTTGTTTTTTATTTCAGAAATTGTATCCTTCATTTCCTCCTGGTTCTTGTTTATAGTTTATATTTCCTTTTTCATACTGTTGTAGTTCTTACTTAGTTCTTTGTAGTTGTCTATAGTTCCTTGAGTATCCTTATAACCATCCTTTTGAATTCTATATCTGATTGTTTGCTTGCCTCCATTTCATTTACCTCTTTTAGTCAGGAATCTTCCATTCCTTTTGATTGCAGGTTCTTTATTTGTCTCCCCATTTTAAGTGACTCTTTTTTTCCTGTCATTCCTGGTGCTCAGCTTTCCTAGCTGTCTTTTTTAGAGTGAACTTCTAAGGTAGAAGTTATGTTGGACTGAGTGATATGGTCTCTTTGATCTCCTTGTCTGGATGCTTTAGGATTGCTCTTTTTTCTGTTTTAGTGGCTTCTCTTGTTGTACTTGAGTTTACCCATTGGATTCTCCTTTGTTGGTGGGTTCTCTCCTCCAGTGCATTTTCTAGTATTCACAACTCCCTCTTTATCTTATATGTGATCTGGGGCGGAGTGAAGGCAGATTGGATTATGGCAGTGGTAGACCATCCTATGTGATTTAAAGTACCAACAAGAAGAGAACAGAGGGAGATCCTTTGGAGAAGTTCAGCAATAACTGTGATATTAAATCCAACTAGCCACTTTTTAAAAAAAGGTGGAAAAGAGAGTAGATGCCTGTTAGAGGAGAAGAGTAATGTGAGCTGATTCCAAAACGCAGGGCACTTATGCGAGGTTTGATGACAAGATACAGTGAAAGGGATAGAACCTTGGTATAGTGTATAGAGAATGAAGTTAACCACAACAGTAATAAAGCTCAGGAAGATAGTAAAATGGATCGAAACCACAGATGGGTGCTGTGTGTAAATGGTGTCAACAATAATATGAAAAGATATTAAAAAATAAAAAGTAAAAGACCAAGAGTAGTGTGTTATAGGGATACAAGTGAAATGAAGTAAGAGAAAAAAATGCAATATGAATGGGAGGACAAAGAAAACCAGTGAAACAATGAAATAAAAAAAAACAAGACAAAGTACATGGAAGGAACAGAAATTAAAAAAATAAAATAATAATAATAACAAAAATAAAAATAATAAAGTAGACTTTCTGCTGCAGAAGCTGACTGGGAGGGAAAATACAAAACACTCCCTGTCTTTTTCTGCTAAAGGGATCGTAAAGAAACAATTCTCCAAACAAATGGTTCCAGAGCAATATTGTTTAGTGACACTCAAGAGCAAATTATTTCTCTGAGTCTCGACATCTTCTTAAGGTGAGACACTAAAACCTGGAATTGTGAAGAGAATAGAGTGGGACCCAGACAAGAGTCAGCCCAAAAAACAGAAACAGTGGCACAAAATTAACTTCGCTGCTCCAGAGAACTTGACAGATCAATTTAAGAATCAGAGGATAGCCCTGGCTGGTGTACCTCAGTGGATTGAGCGCGGGCTGGGAACCAAGCGGTCCCGGTTCGATTCCCAGTTAGGGCACATGCCTGGGTTGCGGGCCAGGTCCCCGTGAGAGCCATGTGAGAGGCAACCATACATTGCTGTTTCTCTCCCTCTCTTTCTCCCTCCCTTCCCACTCTCTCTAAAAGTAAAATAAATAAAATCTAAAAAAAAAAGAATCAGAGGATAGCAAGAAGAATCCCACAAACAATGGGAAGAAAAAGAAACAATCCCCAAATGAAAGGAAAGGAGAAAGTCCCAGAAAGAATGATAAATGAAACAGAGGCAAGCCAACTATCAGATATTGAGTTCAAAGCATATGTTATCAGGCAGCTCAAGAAAATCGAGAAGCTTGATGAACTCACAGAAAACTACCAGAAACTACAGGGAAACTATAATGAACTCACTGAAAACTATGTCAACATGAAAAAGGAAATAGTAGTTATTCACAAGGGCCAAGAGGAAATGAGGAATACAATATCTGAACTGAAGAACACAATAGAAGGAATCAAAAGCAGGCTCAATGAGGCAGAGGATTGGATCAGCGAGCTGGAAGACAAAGTTGAAAAAAGCACCTAAAAAGAGGAAGAACAGGAAAAGAGGATCAGAAAGAATGAAGAGGTATTCAGGGAAATGCAGGACAACATGAAACGTAACAATATTCATATAATATGGATAACAGAAGGAGAGGAAGAGAAGCAAGGGATGGAAAACCTGTTCGAAAGAGTAATGATGGAAAACTTCCCTAATCTGATGAGAGAAAAAGCCACACAAATCCAGGAAATACAGAGAGTCTCAATCAAAAGGAACCCTAACAGCCCCATTCAAGACACACCATCATTAAAATGGCAAAATTCCAAGACAAAGAGAGAATCCTAAAGGCAGCGAGGCAGAAGCAGGAAGTAACATACAAGGGAACCCCAATAAGGTTATCAGCTGACATCCTAATGGAAACACTCCAAGCCAGAAGGGAATGGCAAGAAATATTCCAAGTAATGAGAACCAGAGGACTGCAACCAAGATTACTCTACCCAGCAAGGCTCTCAATCAAGATAGATGGCCAAATAAGGAGCTTCCCAGACAAAAGAAGTCTAAAAGAATACACCTCCACCAAACCAGCACTGCAAGAGATGCTAAAGGGACTGATTTAAGGAAAGGAAGGGAAAGAGAGAGAGTGAGGAACACAGGTACAAAAAAAAAAATGGCAATGAATAAGTACCTATCAATAATAACCTTAGACGTAAATGGATTAAATGCTCCAATTAAAAGACATAGAATAGCAGAATGAATAAGAAAGCATGACCCACACAGATGCTGCCTGCAAGAGACCCACCTCAGGACAAAAGACTTACACAGACTGAAAGTGAAGGGCTGGAAACAAGTTTTCCAAGCAAACGGACAAGAAAAAAGAGCTGGGGGAGCAATACTCATATCAGACAAAACAGACTTCAAAAAAAGGGCCATCTAGAGATATCCAGAAGGACACTTTATAATACTGAAGGGAAGAATCCATCAAGAAAACATAAATATTGTAAATATATATGCACCCAACACAGGATCACCCAAATACATAAAGAAAATCTTGGATGACTTCAGGAAAGACATTGATAGCAACACAATTATAGTCGGGGACTTCAACACCCCACTGTCAAAAATGGACAGATCCTCCAAACAAAATATCAGCAAAGACATTGTGGCACTGAACAATGCCCTAGAAGAAATGGACTTAATTGATATACATAGGGCCCTTCACCCCAAGGAAACTAAATACACATTCTTTTCAAATGCACATGGAACATTTTCAAAAATAGACCATATGATAGGACACAAAACAAGCCTCAACAAATTCAAGAAAATTGAAATCATACCAAGTTATTTCAAGGACCACAATGGACTGAAATTAGAAACCTACCCCAAGGAAAAAAACCCAAAAACACTCAAAATCATGGAGACTGCGTAGCATGCTGTTAAAAAATGAATGGGTCAAGGACGAGATTAGGGAAGAAATCAAAAAGTTCCTTGAAACAAATGAAAATGACTGACAGCAACCCAAACTTATGGGACACAGTGAAGGCAGTCCTGAGAGGGAAGTTCATAGCCATACAGGCCTACCTAAAAAAAAAAACAACAGAAACAGTTTACACAAACAACCTAACCCTACGCCTACAAGAACTCGAGGAACAACAGCAAAGACAACCCAGAACAAGTAGAAGGAAGGAAATAACCAAGATCAGATCATAATTAAATGACAGAGAGACTAAAAGGACAATTTTAAGGATCAATGAATCCAGGAGCTGGTTCTTTGAAAAGATAAACAAAATAGACAAGCCTTTAAGCAGGCTCATCAAGAAAAAAAGGGAGAGGACCCAAATAAACTCAATCAGAAATGAAAGAGGAAATATTACAACTGATGCCACAGAAATACAAAGAATTATAAGTCACTACTACGAAGAACTGTATGCCAAGAAATATGAAAACCTAGGAGAAATGGACAGATTTTTAGAAAAAAATATAATCTTCCAAAACTCAATAAGGAAGAAACAGAAAGCCTGAACCAACCAATAACAGTGGATGAAATTAAAGCAGTAATCAAAAACCTCCCAACACACAAAAGCCCTGGACCAGATGGTTTCACATGACAATTCTACAAAGCATTTAAGGAGGAACTAACCTATCCTTCACAGACTTTTCCAAAAAATCCAAAATGATGGAAGACTCCCAAACTCTTTTTATGATGCCAGCATCACCCTAATTTCAAAACCAGAAAAAGACACAACAAAGAAAGAAAACTTCAGGCCAATATCACTGATGAACATTGACGCTAAAATTCTCAACAAAATATTAGCAAACAGCATCCAGAAATACATTAAAAAGATCATTCACCATGACCAAGTAGGTTTCATCCCAGGGATGCAAGGATGGTACAACATTAACAAAACAATAAGCGTAATACATCACATAAACAAAAGTAAAGACAAAAATCACATGACCATATCAATAGATGCAGAAAAAGTATTTGATAAAGTACAGCATCCATTTATGATAAAAAACACTTAGCAAAGTGGGAATAGAGGGAGCATTCCTCAACATAATAAAGGCCATATATGAGAAACCTACAGCCAACATTATACTCAATGGACAAAAACTAAAATCTTTCCACTAAGATCAGGAACAAGACAAGGTTGCCCACTATCACCACTTCTATTCAACATAGTTCTGGAAGTTTTGGCCACAGCAATCAGACAAGAAAAGGAAATAAAAGGCATCCAAATTGGAAAGGAGGAAACAAAACTGTCGTTGTTGGCAGACGACATGATAGTATACTGAGAAAATCCTATAGACTCCACCAAAAAACTACTCGATCTAATAACTGAATTTGGCAAGACATCAGGATATAAAGTAAATATCCAGAAACAAAGGCATTTTTGTATACGAACAGTGAAACAGCAGAAACAGAAATCAGGAAAAAAATCCCATTTGATATAGCAACAAAAAATATATAATACCTGGGAATAAACCTAACCAAGGAGGTAAAATATCTGTACTCAGAAAACTACACAACGCTGAAGAAAGAAATCATGGAAGACACAAACAAATGGAAACATATACCATGCTCATGGATTGGAAGAATCAACATCATCACAATGTCCATACTCCCCAAAGCAATGTATAGATTCAATGCAATCCTTATCAAAGTACCAATGACATATTTCATGGATATAGAACAAACACTTCAAAAATTTATATGGAACCATAAACATCCTCAAATATCAGCTGCAATTTTGTGAAAGAAGAGCAAAGCAGGAGGGATCACAATTCCTGATATCAAACTATATTACAGGGCCACTGTAATCAAAACAGCTTGGTACTGGCATAAAAACAGACAGATAGACCAATGGAACAGAATAGAGAGCGCAGAAATAAACCCAAGTCTCAACGGGCAATTAATCTTCGACAAGGGGGGCAGAAGCATAAAATGGAATAAAAATAGCCTCTACAACAAATGGTGTTGGGAAATCTGGATGGCTACCTGCAAAAAAACGAAACTTGAGCTCCAGCTTACACCATACACAAAAATAAATCAAGGTGGATAAAAGACTTAAGTGTAAGGCATGACACCATAAAAGTTCTAGAGGAAAACATCGGTAGAAAAATCTCAGAGATTCCACACAGCAACATCTTCAATGATATGTCTCCTAGAGCTAGGGACATAAAGGAAAGAATAAACAAATGGGATCTTATCAAAATAAAGAGCTCCTGTGGGGCTAAAGAAAATAGTATTAAAATAAAAAGAGAACCAACCATATGATAAAATATATTTGCCAATGATACCTCAGACAAGTGTCTGATCTCCATAATATATAAAGAACTCATACGACTTCACTCCAGGAAGACAAAAAACCCAATTAAAAAATGGGCAAAAGACATGAACAGACACTTCTCGAAAAAAGACATACGGAGGGCCCAGAATCATATGAAAAGATGCTCAACATCATTAGCCATCAGAGAGATGCAAATTAAAACCACAATGAGATACAACCTCACACCAGTCAGAATGGCCATCATCAACAAAGCAACAGAGAACTGTTGGAGGGGATGTGGAGAAAAGGGAACCCTACTGCACTGTTGGTGGGAATGCAGACAGGTGCAGCCGTTGTGGAAAAGAGTATGGAACTTCCTCAGAAAAATGAAAATGGAACTGCCATTCGACCCAGCAATCCCACCACTGGGATTATACCCTAAGAATACTGAAAAACCAATTCAAAAGAACCTTTGCACTCCTATGTTCATAGCAGCACAATTCACAATAGCTAAGTGCTGGAAACATCCTAAGTGCCCATCTACAAATGAATGGATCAAGAAACTATGGTACATTTACACAATGGAATTCTACGCAGCAGAGAGGAAGAAGGAGCTTATACCCTTTGCAACAGCATGGATGGAACTGGAGAGCATTATGCTAAGTGAAGTAAGCCAGGCAGTGAGGGACAAATACCATGTGATCTCACCTTTAACCGGATCATAACCAACAAAAGCAGAAAGCAAGCAAAACATAATCAGAGACATTGAAATTAAGTACTGTCTAATAATAGACAGGGGAGAGGGGGAAGGGGACAATGGGGAGAAGGGTTTTCAGGAATCACTGTAGAGGACACATGGAGAGAACTAAGGGGGAGGAGGGAGCCTGCGGGGTAGGGAGGCTGGAGGGGAAATGAGGAAGGGAGGGGAGAGGATGCAAATAACTGTAATTGAACAAAAATAAAATAAAAATTAAAAAAGTTGTATTTCACATAAAAAGTAATAGTAAAGTAAAAAAATAAAATGCAATTTCTGTAGAATAGCAAAGTGAATTTTGTTTCAGTTGTTTGCATTATCCTTCACATGTCCATCCGGGTCTATCTTTGATCCTTTCACAGCTCCAGGTCTTATTGTCTTACACTTTAAGATAAGACAAAATAAAACAAGTAAACACACAAAAAGTCCTCCTGCTGACTTTAAACCCACCAAGCAGTTTCTACTGGTATTCTTTGATCTTGCAAGTAGAGGGAGCCTGGGCTCAGTTTTTTGTTTTTTTTCCTTCCTGTGCTTCTGCCTTGGGGGCTTGGTCTGGACTCCAATATTCACAGGTGTGCAACCACCAGCCCAAGCCCTCAGAACCCTGAGTGGCCCCCACTGTCCATATGCACCAAGTTGACACCTTTAATCCATCTTGTTGTGCCATCTTTTGATTAGTCCATGAGGTGCACCAACTGGGAGCAGCTTGCACCCCTCCTCCTTCTTTGCTGATCTGGGTGCTGCACACTTGCAAAGTCCCTTCAGGGCAGGTTAGTTCCCCTAAAAATTAAGTCTCTCTGCAGACTGATACCCTTCTGAGTCCCTCGTGCCCCACTTTTATCAGTCCATGAGGTGCCCAGATTTGGAGCAAATTGTTCCTCTCCTCCTCCCTCTTTGCTGGCCCAGCCACAGTGGTGTGAGATAGTTCCTTATACAGCAGCTGATAGCCTTTTTTGAGTAATTTCCCCTCGTTTGCCATTCCCCTTGTTTCTGCCCTTCTTAGCAAGTGCTGGGTTTTCACACAGCCCAACTCTCTTTCCAGTCCTGAGACTATCTGGGTCAGGGTCCATCACGGGCCAACTCTTCTCCTATCTCCAGGTGTCACCCAGCTCCCCAATTTCTCAGGTACTGTCCCAGTCAGCAACCACAGTCCTAGCATGGGAACACCACCTCCGTGCATCTCCCACTGTGTCTTTATCCCCCAGTGATTTTAAGCATCGAAGTCTGCTGGTGTGGGACTGTCTTACCTGCTGTGGAAGGAGAGGGAGCTTCTAAGTTACAATTGCTGATCTGTCTCTCCTCCAAAGTTCCTGCGGTAGCTACCATTCCTGGTACCAGGCATGAAGTTGGGTACCTCAGCACCTATGGTCCCAGGGACCATACTGTCCCTATGCTATCACCTTACCATCCATTTTTCAATGTCCTATGTAATCTTTGGCTTCCAAACTTCATATAATCTGGGATTCCATTGTATGTTCACTCTGTTCTTCAGAAGATTGAGTAGGCGTCCCAGTTGTGTGCATGAGCAACTGGGTTCAGCTCCCACCTACCTCACTGCCATCTTACATTTTCCTTTTAGTAATCTAATAAAACTTTTTACTAGACTTCTTTGTCTGAATTTTTTTTCCTCAAATCTTAGCACATTATTACAATATGTTCTGGTGCAAACTGTTTCCAGAGATTAATAAACCCAACCTGGAAGCTTTTCCTTTACAGATTATTGTCTTCTCTGTTTTGTATAACTGTTATATTCTTTCTATATTTTTCAATCTTTATTAATTTTTAATCCATGCCTTGGTGTTGTTCTCCCTTTATAAATTTATCATCAATATATTCCTTCAGTAGTTACAATATTTACTTATGGAGCAGACATTGTGATAGGAAATAAAGATAACATAATGCAGGAAGAAACATTCCCTACCTTCATGGAGTTTAAAGTCATGTGGGAATGACAAATATTCTATAAATTATCCACAAGTAAATGTAATATGGCCATCTAGAGTTTTAATGGGAAGATGGCACCAGTCTGGGATACCAGAGAGGAGGGAATGAGAATCAATTAATTGAGGTAGGGTAGAAGGGGATGTGCTGCATTATAGGCTATAGCAATTCTAAAGATTGTGGCAGTGATTTCCACACACATGTTAACACATAATCATGAGAATTTACGCGTTTTGAGCGCAGCTCCGTGTAATTGCTATGTAGACAAGTGTGTACCATGTCTGTGGAATGGGAACTCTCTAATAGGAATTTGGCAAAGATGTATCTTAAAAAATTCTGGCTTGCTCACCCCTGCATATTATATTATCCTGGTCCTGCCTGCCACCGGACCTGAATTTATATCCTAATGCCCTGCTAATGAGTAATCTTACCCCTGTTCTGCTTAATCCCATGAATAATCAATCCAATGTAAATGTGTCCTAATGCCCCTAATAAAAACCCCGCTAAGCAAGCCATGGGGCCTTTTCCTGAGATGGGAGGAATTGGTTACGTGGCCCCGGTCTCTCTTTCCCCGTGTGTCTCAGTATGAGATTCATACACGCATCGGGTCGCGGTCACCCAGGATATCTGCAGGTACGAAACCCCCACGACAAAAGACCCCCAAACAGGAGGAAGCATAATTTCTATAAGGAATTAAAAAACATTTTTCTAGCAAGAGTGTCTGGAGACTCAGGCAAGAGTTAGGATACTCAGGGTCCTATTGGTCATGTTAATGATTTGAGTCCTAGTTATAAGAACAACAAGAACTTCTGAAAAGTTCAAGTCTGTTGGCAAATGATCAGACTTAGATTTTGAAGAGACCACTCAGAATGCATTGTTAAAACTGGATTGGAAAGGGGTGAGTGGATGTAGACTTAGATGAAGGTAGCATAGACAGATGACTGCATAAGTGGAGAAAGTAGATCAATTTGAAATATTTTAGGAAATAAAATTAAGAGAAGTCAGTGCCGAGGTGATAGAGGAAAATAGAGTTCTCAATGGTGGTGTGACTCAGGGACATAGAAACACTGAATGACACTTAGTTTTAGGGGACAGGAGATTGTGAGTTTGGTTTTAAATGTGTTAAGCATCATCCATTCATTTGTTGTCATTCAGCCAAAATTTACTGATTGTCTGCTATGTGTCAGGTACTGTTGTAGCTCCTGTATATTCAGCAATATAGTTCACTGATCCAGTTTACAATATCTTCATGACACCCAAGAGTAGTCAGTGGTTATTTGCACATGTGTGGTCTGGAACTCAAGATTTAGGTTTTAAGTCTCTGTTGGAAATATGTATTTATGTATCATTTCCATGTAAGTGATAATTGAAGAGGCGACAAAGATTAGATGATCTTAGTATTGAATTCTAAGGTAAATGGCATTGAGTAAAAAGGAAAAATAAAAGAGACCCTGGAACTATACCTTGAGGAACATAAATTCTTAAATGGAGGGGTAAGAGAAATCACAGAATAAGAGCCAGAGAAGAGATGACAGAGAAGTAGGAGGAAAGCAGGAAAGAATTGTGACCCAAAGTATAGGGGAATAGGGTGTAGAAATTAACAGTATTGAATTTGGCCAAGAAGTCAAGTCAAGTTAAACCAGGAGCCCAAGTTCAAATCCTGGCACTATCATTTATTAGTTAGGTGACTTTGGGCAGGTCACCTTCTGTGACTCCTTATCTTATGAGTAATGGGACAATGTAGCACATGCCTCATAAAAATATAGGTGAGGATTGCATTAGAAAATACATGGAAAGTACTTAAAACAATGCTTAACATTTACAAGAGCTTAATAAATGTTAGCTGTCAGTGCAAACTATATGTTGGGTCAGAGGAGGTTTCTGAGTCTCTCTTTTCCTTTTTTTTTTCCTTTCCCTTTCTTTTTATTTTTCTCTTTCTTTTTATTCTTCTCTTTCTTCCTCCTCCCTCAATGCTCCTCCTTACTCTCCTTCTTCTTCCTCTTCTCTTAAAATGAGAGAGTAGAGCATTAGCTACCATACATTGTATTTTACTTATTTTAGGGAACCTGACCCATCTTGAACTGAAATAGTTTATTTGGGAAATGCTGATGATTTTCCAAACATACATGCACACACAGACACACACATTTTTCCTAACAGAGGCTATATGTCGAGCACAAAATGTATAAGCAAGCAACCAAACGGAAATTTGAAAATAAAATCATATTTTTTAAATATAACTTTGATACTATAATGCTTACCTCAGAGGCAAATATATTTTTCTGAAAAACTGGTTTTCTGTATAGAAAAATTTAAAAACAAATGTGAGCTGTTTCTCATAGTTAATTAAGAGCTATACGTTGAAAAAATCTCTTCTTGCCATGGATTTGAAAAAAATTACATAATAAAATACTACATAAATATACATATAAATATGTATGTGTAGATTTCTACTGTTACTTTATTCACTCAATAGCTGTTTATTAACCTGTCACCTTGCAGAGGGCTTGTGAGACTAAGGATAATAGCTTGCAGACAAGTGCATTCTCTGGAGGACCTGGCTGCTGGGGAAAGAATGCATGAATAGAGGTGTACAGAGGAACTCACATAATGCTTCCACTGTAAAGCAGCTGTGGAGGTCCCTGTCTCTCCTTGGAGGAATTTGAGGAGGTTGGGCAGATGGTGCTTTCAGATCCAGGTCTTGGGTGAATTTTTAACCTGGGAACAGACAATAAAGAAGCTGGGTACATCAAACACCATGTACACAGGCACACAAAGGGAAATGGGGATTTGGGGAGCCATGAGAGGATTCATACATCCAGAAAGTACCACCCCTGAAGGGAAGGGGTTTATACTAAACATCAATTGATCTTAAAAGCCATTTCTCTCTAAGCATTTTGACATGCTTTGTGACCATTTTATTTCTACTTCTTAACAGTTTAATACTCTAGAATATTTTTCACCCTAGTGCATAGTTAGGTATAATGCCAGTATAAGTTTATTCAATAATCATATATTGGCTGCAGGCTATAGCATAGCTTATGAACACTTTCATAAAATAAGGAGAGCCTTTCTGGATTTTTCAAAGTACTAAACATGGTTTGGACAAGACCAATTATAAACTCACCCCTCCATCTACTCCACTGCTAAAGCAGATGCCAAAACTATTTAACATAAGCAATTATTGTGAGAAAATTTTAGAATAGGGAATTATTAAGTTTGAAAAACTATAACAAGTTAAAAGAACTTTTGAAGAAAACAGTTTTTAAGGATGGGGAGAAACTGGCTTAGTGAGAAGAATTTTAAAGCAATATTGCAAATTCCATTGTAAGTTCCACTGATCTCCTTTTCAGGGTGAGTCCTCACAGTAGTTCAACTGGAAAGACCATATACATAGTGCATTGAAAGGGCTCTAGCTTCTTTTCATAGAGTCAGGAATGACATTACTGGCCAACTTGCAGAGGTTTCTGGAGAAAGGTTTAATTGAAATGACTCTTCATGCTTTATGTTGCCTGACAAATGCCAAGTCAGAGTAGGGGGGCACTAAATAAAAGTTCATAGCTATGCCATTCTCTGTAATTGAAAATGCTATGTAAAAAATAAAATATGTCAACAGTTTCTGCTGCCTGCCTAGCAGCCTGGAGAGCCATAAACTTTCAAGTTATCGCCACAACTTAAAAGAATTATAACCACAGAGATTGTGAGGGGGAGCAAATGGTTTGAAAGCTGCTTCAGGTAAACCTGTCAGAGTTCATGAGTAAACAGAATCAGAATACAGATGCTGCACATAGGGGTAATCAATTCCTTTTTCTACAAAATAAAAGGAAGAGTTTTTCCCAGGGCAATGTCACGAGACTTGCAACTGTTCTGCATTAGTTGCAACTTTCTTCTTGTTTTCTCACCCCCCAATTTTCTTTTATTCTACAGCAAACAGTTGAGGTTGGGTATTTTGTGCTGGGAATATCTAAACTGGAAATGATTAAAAATATATTTCATTTATAGTGGGACTTATGTGAGGAGAAGTAAAGATTGCCACAGCTTCCTGAGTATATGAGTTAATGATGTGTTTTGCGTTTTCTTAATTTTCCACATTTTAACTGCCTCTGTGCCTCAGGGACAGGGAACTTTGAGAAGCATGGAATACAGACTCACTTGAACAGAAATTTACAGTCTTCAAGAAGATGAGGAGATAGCATGGAGAAAGTCAGATTAAACATATGGCTTCTGGACATTATTTTCCTCCAGTTTCTCCCTTTAATGTTAGAGCTAGGATATTATCAAGGAAAAGTTTTGAACTACACAGTGGTTTAAAACCATTTTGACATTCTATGAGGGTGTGTTTTTAGAATATGATGAATAAGTGGGCTTTCAAGATTAATTTCCAAAAATAATTATTAAAAAATAAAATATAGACTCATTATAGAACTCCCTCCCCATACACAACTCTGTGTGTCTTGTAAGTATAATACGTTAGATACATGTCCACAGCAGAATGAAGTCATTGGTAGAATAAAGACAAACATCCATTTTATTGAATTAATTTGAACATTATTTTGATGGAGACTAAGCTAGCATAAACAAAGCCAGAAATGGGATACAAAGGTTAAATTGATTACAAATCTTGGAGCTCGTTTATATGACTGAGTTGCATGACTGAAGCTTAAAAAGGAAAAACTGTCTTCCATAGAGTTACAAATGTGCTTTTGGTCATGGTTAACTATAAAGGGAAGAAATGTGAAAGTCATCCCCCAAATGTTTGGAGTTAGAAATTCTGTTGGAGGAAATGCAAAGAGGTCAGGATGCATTCTTATTTATTGTGCAGTTTTTCAACTTGCAAAGAAATATTATTTATAAAAAGGGTTGATTCAAAATGATAACAAAAGTCAATGGATTGAAAAATAAAGCATGAAGGCATGAAAAATTTTATGCAAGATAATCCCCGTAAAAAGCAAGAGACAGGATGAAAAAATATCTTCCTCAATAGCAACCCACAGCTTTTGGCTCAGAGCCAGGACATGAGAGAGTATGTTCAGGACAAGAGTATTGCTTACCATTCTGACATTGGACAGTAGATTTCTCTAAAATATCATCCTAACATCCCTGAAATCAGGTGATTATGATTGTCCATCTTTTTCAATGGAATCAATTTTCATAAGATCAGTCTGAAAACTGGAGAAAGTTTTGTTGTTGTTCTTCCTCCTCTTTGTCTTCTATGGTTTCTTTCTTTTCATATTTTTTATTAATTTTTTTGTTTAATTACAGTTATTTGCATCCTCTCCCCTCCCCCTCCCTACCCTTCCTGTCCCACCTCCCCCACCAGTTATTTTCATTCCATTTTATGCTTCTGCCCCCTTTGTCAATGATTAATTGTCCGTAGAGACTCGGGTTTACCTCTGGGCTCTCTATTCTGTTCCATAGGTCTGTCTGTATGCCAGGACCAAGCTGTTTTCATTACAATGGCCTTGCAATATAGTTTGATATCTTGAATTGTGATGCCTCCTGCTTTGTTCTTCTTTCTTAAAATTGCAGCTGATATTCGGAATCGTTTGTGGTTCCATATAAATTTTTGAAGTGTTTGTTCTATATCTGTGAAATATGTCATTGGTACTTTGATAAGGATTGCATTGAATCTATACATTGCTTTGGGGAGTATGGACATTGTGATGATGTTGATTCTTCCAATCCATGAGCATGGTATATGTTTCCATTTGTTTGTGTCTTCCTTGATTTCTCTCTTCAGTGCTGTGTAATTTTCTGAGTACAGGTCTTTTACCTCGTTGGTGAGGTTTATTCCCAGGTATTTTATTTTTTTTGTTGCTATATCAAATGGGATTTTTTCCTGATTTCTGTTTCTGCTGTTTCACTGTTGGCATACAAGAATGCCTTTGATTTCTGGATATTGACTTTATATCCTGCTGTCTTGCCAAATTCAATTATTAGATCGAGTAGTTTTTTGGTGGAGTCTATAGGATTTTCTAAGTATATTATCATGTCGTCTGCAAACAGCGACAGTTTGGTCGCCTCTTTTCCAATTTGGATGCCTTTTATTACCTTTTCTTGTCTGATTGTTGTGGCAAAAACTTCCAGAACTATGTTGAATAGAAGTGGTGATAGTGGGCAACCTTGTCTTGTTCCTGATCTTAGTGGAAAGATTTTAGTTTTTGTCCATTGAGTATAATGTTGGCTGTAGGTTTCTCATATATTGCCTTTACTATGTTGAGGAATGCTCCCTCTATTCCCACTTTGCTAAGTGTTTTTTATCATAAATGGATGTTGTACTTTATCGAATGCTTTTTCTGCATCTATTGATATGGTCATGTGATTTTTGTCTTTGCTTTTGTTTATGTGATGTATTACGTTTATTGTTTTGTGAATGTTGTACCAACCTTGCATCCCTGGGATGAAACCTACTTGGTCATGGTGAATGATCTTTTTAATAATGTATTGCTGGATGCGGTTTGCTAATATTTTGTTGAGAATTTTAGCGTCAATGTTCATCAGTGATATTGGCCTGAAGTTTTCTTTCTTTGTTGTGTCTTTTTCTGGTTTGGGGATTAGGATGATGCTGGCATCATAAAAAGAGTTCGGGAGTCTTCCATCATTCTGGATTTTTTTGAAGAGTCTGTGAAGGATAGGTGTTAGTTCCTCCCTAAATGCTCTGTAGAATTCTCCTGTGAAACCATCTGGTCCAAGGCTTTTGTGTGTTGGGAGTTTTTTGATTACTGCTTTAATTTCTTCCACTGTTATTGGTTGGTTCAGGCTTTCTGTTTATTTCTTTTTGAGTTTTGGAAGATTATATTTTTCTAAAAATTTGTCCATTTCTCCTAGGTTTTCATATTTCTTGGCATACAGTTCTTCATAGTAGTGACTTATAATCCTTTGTATTTCTGTGGCATCAGTGGTAATATCTCCTCTTTCATTTCTGATTGAATTTATTTGGGTCCTGTCTTTTTTTTTTCTTGATGAGCCTGCTTAAAGGCTTTTCGATTTTGTTTATCTTTTCGAAGAACCAGCTCCTGGATCCATTGATCCTTAGAATTGTCCTTTTAGTCTCTAAGTCGTTTAACTCTGATCTGATCTTGGTTATTTCCTTTCTTCTACTTGCTCTGGGTTGTCTTTGCTGTTGTTCCTTGAGTTCTTGTAGGCATAGGGTTAGGTTGTTTGTGTAAACTCCTTCTGGTTTTTTTAGGTAGGACTCTATGGCTATGAACTTCCCTCTCAGGACTGCCTTCGCTCTGTCCCATAAGTTTTGGGTTCTTGTCTGTTCATTTTCATTTGTTTCAAGGAACTTTTTGATTTCTTCCCTAATCTCGTCCTTGACCCATTCATTGTTTAACAGCTTGCTATTCAGTCTCCATGATTTTGAGTGTTTTTGGGTTTTTTCCTTGGGGTTGGTTTCTAATTTCAGTCCCTTGTGGTCAGAGAAATTACTTGGTATGATTTCAATTCTTGAATTTGTTGAGGCTTGTTTTGTGTCCTATCATATGGTCTATTTTTGAAAATGTTCCATGTGCATTTGAAAAGAATGTATATTTAGCTTCTTTGGGGTGAAGGGCCCTATATATATCAATTATGTCCATTTCTTCTAGAGCATTGTTCAGTGCCACAATGTCTTTGCTAATATTTTGTTTGGAGGATCTGTCCTTTTTTGACAGTGGGGTGTTAAAGTCCCCTACTATAATTGTGTTGCTCTCAATGTCCTTCTTGAAGTCCTTCAAGATTTTCTTTATGTATTTGGGTGCTCTTGTGTTGGGTGCGTATATATTTACAATGTTTATGTGTTCTTGGTGGATTCTTCCCTTGAGTATTATGAAGTGTCCTTCTGGGTCTCTCTTGATGGCCCTTCTTTTGAAGTCTATTTTGTCTGATATGAGTATTGCTCCCCCAGCTCTTTTTTCTTGTC